>VDFB02058242.1:504498656-504521051 GCA_007258455.2 Sequoia sempervirens
CATGATGTTATGATATTATGATATTATGTTTGGTTGTTTTTTAGGTTGAGTTTGTTTTGTGTGGTTGGTTTTTTTAATTGTGATTATTCTTGATTTTTATATATGTAGTGTTGAGATGTGATTATATTCTATTTATTATTTTTAAAGAATAGATTGATGTTATTTTAAAGTAATATATATTTTGTTTTATAAAAAATAAAGTAACTTGTTTTCATATCTAAATATTCTTTATGTCATCTAACAAACTACACTTTTTTAGTCAATATTTAAATGAACAAATATTTAATATCAACTTTGGATTTTAAAATATTTTCTCATTTGATAGAATTATCTTTAAAAGTATTATTTTATAATTTTTTATATTAAACTATTTTATAAGACATTAGTTTCATTCTAATAACTAATAACTAATCAAGTTATAAAATAAAAAACTTTCATATGTAAATATTCTTGATGTCATCTAATGTACTCTATTTTCTATTTTTTGTTCTCAATATTTGAATGAATGCATATTTTATATCAACTTTGGATTTGAAAAAGAATTCTCATTGATATAATGATCTTTAATGATATTATTTTATAATTGTTTTTATACAAAACTATTTTATAAGACATTACTAGCATTACTTTTATTTTAATATAGTTCTAATATTAAATTTTAACTACTATAGCCTATAAAATAATAATAAAAATATACCTATAAGGTAAAGTGCTTATTTTGTCCTTTTATATTTTGTTTTTTTTTTTTTTCATGTCATAAATATTATTTCCTAATATCTAATTTTACCTATTTTGTCCATGGACTAAAATCATTCTTGAATTAGTCACCATATCTACAATACATCACCTTAAACATAAATTAGTCTTTTCCTTTAGACTTTTCCACTCATAGACTAGGTGGTATACATAGTTTTGTCCATGGACTAAACTACACTTGCAACCTAGTCCTACCAATTCAAACCTATTTTCTAGTTATCTAGAGCCAATGCTTTTGGATAATTTGACCATCAATTGTTTATTTTATGTCCCAAAAATCCTCTAAATTAAGCATCTAAATATTATATTTAATAAAAAACCTAGGTCATTAGTTATGATACATAGTAATCAAAGGGCCTTAATTTTATAGTAAAATTAATTGCACAAAAAAATAATCTAATAGGAAATAAGATTTAAATACTTGATAATAATCAGTCATATTAAGGGCCCAACCTTCAAAATTCTTTAATAAGAATAAAACTTACAATTCAATGCTTAGTGGTTGCTCACTGCCTCCTTTAGATATAAATTATTAGGTAATATGAGTACCCTAATACTACTTAAGTTGACCTAACATACAATATAATACTTAGGGACTCATAAATAAACAATTTAAGGATTATGTGAGCCATACTAGGTTATCACATATATGAATACAATCAATAGGTTAAGGGTGTAGCATGCTCCCATCTTTAGAAAAGTAGTGCCCTTGGTACAAATAAAATATACATGAGTATGCATGAAATATTCATCTTTCCATGTAACATCCTTGATAGGAAAATTATTCCACTTCATGAGGTACTCAATTATTATCCTAGTCATTAGCTTCTTTATGTGTATTTGGAGAATCAATTTAATATACAAGATCATTCTTCCCTCTTCATAAATATAACACTATCTATCTTGGCCACATAGATAAAATATCATCCTTTCTATGAACCATAATCATTGGAGAAGAATAAGCAATTGGACTTGGATGAATAATACATGCATCCAACATCTCTTGTATGAATTTATTCAACCATGTATTTTTTTTTCAAATATTTTCAAAAAAATTAACCCAATAAAATATAATATTTTTTTTTTAAATAAATATCATACCACCTACAATAATGACGCTTGGGGGGTCGTACAACTCTCTAGGCAAAATTTTTTTGCCTCAATAAACTTCTCCAATTTCAACAATTTGACAATCAATCTTATGGTTTTTGGCCCTTTTGAGCATGATGGCAATGTTCGTTTTGGCTCAAAATGCTTCAAAGTGGTAGCTACCTCCTAGATATGGCAACCACCTTCAATCTTCAAGCCCTTGTAGATTTGGCCTCTAATGTCCAACTGGGATGAAACAATAGGAAATTTTGACTTTCTCAGACACTCCAGACACAATGGCGAGCTCATATCTAATGCAACAAGCTCCCAAAATGAACCTACAATACAAAGATAAAAAAGGAACCCCCAAAAATCTAGTATTTCTATCACACCTTTCGGATTCTCTAGGTCATCCAAAGATGCAAGAGAAGAGCATACTCAATGCTTCAAGAAAATATAAGATTTGCACTCAAGATCTCCTAAAAGACTATCCAAAGGAACTCAAATTGCTCTAATACCATGTAATATTTGGCTATGGAGATAGCCACCCAAGATCTAAAGGCCTATGGAAAGCACGAAATACTCAGAAGATCAATATGACAAGAATAAATTGTATTCCTATCAATGAATGCAAAAAAGAATCAATATACAATGTGAGAGAGACCCTTGGTTATATAGCCAAGGTGAGACATAAGATGTCATAAGATTATGACCAAGTGTATTAATCTTATAACATAAGAAAAATTATCACAACTACCTAAGTAACATGTGTTACAAGTCAAAAGATAAGATAACAACTAACAACAACTAACATCTTCTAGAAAGAATCTTAGGACCTAAGTAAACTTAATATGTGAATATGTCTCCTAAGTCCCTAGTAAGTGCAATAACTAGGTACAAGACATTTATTTACACCAACAAGTTCCTATATACAACTCCTTAAAGATCATATAGTATAGGAACCCTTGACTATTGTTATTTTAAGGAAAATAAGTGTGCAACACTCATCCACACCTTTGATTAGTATCATTTGTGTTTTGTGGGAAATTATTATCTATGAATACTTTTCACATAACCCTCCCTATTCAAATTCTCCACCCTTTAAATTAAGTGAGTTCTTATCATTGAAATTATACATATCCACCCTTGATAACAAGTTTGAAGATCTAAAATTAATATTGTTCATATGTTGAGGTTGGATAAAATTTGGATCTTATTGGGCTATAGAATAGATCTTCCCTAGGGTTTCTAAGTTGGTTATGAAAGTAATATACTATTGATGGTCTAATACAATAGTTAATTTCTTAGTAATGTTATCTAGACCGCCTTTCTTGGCCATTTCAAAAAAAAATTGCATATTCTCCTCTAATAGGTGCACCTTTTCATCCATTAAGGAAAATTTTATGTCCATTTTCTAATAGATAGAATCTCTAACTAATGTAAAGACTTCTAGAGGTCATAACTTTTGACTTGGGAGTCTATTTGGGCTAAAATTTTGCATGGATAAGCATCTCAGAGAGTAGAATCCAATTTCAATCAAATATATTCAATTGGATGACATCTCAACACTTTTCTAGAGCCAAATTCCTTTATATGAGGCCTCAAATTATACTTTTAGTGTTTTTCAAGATTTTCCCAATTTGTAATTTTTAGTTTTTTTTTTAATTCTTATGTTTAATTAGATTTTTGAGTTGAAAAATAGTGTCACTCTTTTTATATTTAAATAATTAGTAATTTTTGTATCCATGTGGATAAGCATACAAATTTACTAAAAATGGAAAATTAAGGATCTTGTAAAAATATACCAAAAAAGTGACTTTTGGATTGTTGTTATAAGGTGGTTCATTTTCAATTGAAGAGAAGAATGAAAGAAAGATAATGAAGTAAAATTGATTCAATTCTTTGTGATTTTATGTTTTTTTATGTTTCCAACTTTAATGTTAAATATTATGTTGTGAATTGGCTATATCATTTGGTATCAGAGTAAGAAGATGGCTAGCAGAGGATGAGAAAGAGGAGGTCTTACCTAGATTCATAGGGATATGTAGAATCTAAAAAGGAAAGAATGAAAAACTTGAAGAAGAACAATTAGAGCACATGAGTTTTGAAGAGAGGATTCGCAAGGCCTTAGAAGGAAAAATGAAGGGATCAAGATCAAAGTTTTAGAGTATGTAGTTAGTTTTAAACCAGACGAGTTGATATATTGGCTAAACAATATGGGGATTTTTTTGAATGGAAGTCTATGAAAAAGGAAAAGAAAGTGGAATTTTCATTCACCAAGTTAAAGGTTCATGCAATGATCTGCTAGGATAATTTACAAAAGGAATGAACCAGGAAGGGAAAGGATAAGATCAAGACCTAGAACAAAATGGAGATTAATTTGAGAGAATTTTTTTGCACATAGACTATGCACAAACCCTTTTTGCATATTTAAAAATTTAAAGAAAAATGTATCTTTTGTGTAAATATTATACAAATGAATTTTACAAGTTTTCTATTTGTGTAGAGCATCAAGAAATTAATGAATAGTTGGTTGCTAGATATGTAAATATCCAAAAAAAATCTATTCAGGATGAATTGAGCATGCATTAGGTTAGCAGTGTGGAAGATGCATACTAGTTAGCTCTAAAGACAAAAGAAAAATAAAGTAGAAAATATCTTCAAAGGAATAGAGGAGGAAGAAGGGGTAAATCATCCCCATATTGGGGTGGTTTGAACTACAGAAAGGGAGAGTCATCTTAGCAAAAAAAAAAGTAGATACTCAAAAAGATCCTCAAAATCAATAAAGAGGAAGGGGATTTTAGAGGGTAGAGATTATGGTGGTGGAAAAGGATGGGAAAAACAAAGAATTCATCTCACTTGTTTTATATGTGGAGAAGAGGGTCACAAGGAATTTGAATGTTCAAATTATAACATGAAAGAAAGAAATTAAGGAGGACAACCCAAGTGTTGATGTGAGTGTTGCACACACACACCAATAGGCAGATAAATTATTGCCAAAGAATGTGGGAACCTACCTTTACTTGAAAGATCCATCTAGAAAACCTAAATCTAAGGTAGTCTCAATTTGATCCCAAGGCTCGAGAATTTTAGGTCTTGACGCACTAGGTTCACTTAGGGTTCGTTGTGTAAATTGTTGTTAATCATGAGGGGTCTATGGTTTTTCAAGTTGAATGGTATCCAAAGTAACATAACATAAGCTTAGTTTGATCATACTTGTGTCACTTCACAACATCATTAAACTAAAGATTTTCAATAATAATTTATCAATTCAAATTACTTCCATATATTCAAGATTTAGCATAAATCACTACAATTTCATGGAATGAAAGATTTACAATAACATCCCATGCATTTCATTTTTGAAACATTTTTTGAAAATATTGAACATCTATTCTAAAATAAAGCATTAAAAAAATAGTAAAATTTAAAGATTCTCCAAGGTATTATCCACGCATGCCCCAAGAGATAAATTAAATCAAAGCAAACCACTCTATACTTCACCAAATGGCTTCAAAGCTAGGCATAGAATGATGCAAGGATTTAAAGAAACAAGGGATTATTTGTCACTGAATAGTGTTAGTATGCACCCAAATCTAGCGCAGCACACAGGCTTTTCCAATAGGAACAAAAAATCAGCTATATATTATTTTGTATCAAGAAATAGCTTTAAATTGGCCTTGACATTAATTAGCTTCAACTAGAACATACAATTTTTGAATCTAGAATGGAATAGAAAACAAGAAAAAGAAATAAAACTTCCACGACTTTTAGATCTCTATGTTTTCCACGACTTTTAGATCTCTAGAATCCGCAAATTATGAACTTATCTAAAAAGAAACAACTCTCAACCTTTTATAAGAACAAGGCACCTGAGGAGTTCAACAAAAACACATGAAACAGAATCCAAGTAATGAATTGTAACACAACATGTGGCAAATGACAGTTGGAAAAAGAAACTTCTAGAATAATTCAATAGGTACTTTGACTTTCTTTAGCACTTGGACTTTCAACACTCGAGTCTCAGGGCATGGACATTTTCACAAAAAATGTAACATTACTCCTCAAAACCTTTATAACCAACCAACTTGCATCAGGTCTAAGAAAAAATTGGAAAATTCATTTCAAATGACTAACCATCACATTTACACAAAAACCTTGGGTTTTCGCTACCTGATCACAAGAACTTCTTCATTGGACACCCCGTCTTCATACTCATCTACTCCTTTCTTCTGTTGATATTCCTGGAAAGAGATTAACACTTGATTTATGCGCTATTTGGGAACACTTTGTGCCATATTGCAACTATATTTTCACTTTGCATATTCTTGCATTATTTATTTTACAGCTTCATTTCACTGCAAAATTTCAATCTCATATCTATTCATGTGATTCCTACATTTTATCACCTCATCAATAACTTCCCAGGTTAAAGAATGAACAAGATCTTCATTGGTCTTCTCTATCCAAACTTTGAATTCTTTTATTTTTGTATCATCCTACCCTATCTTTTTGGGATCACACATTTGTTGTGCCAAGATCTCAATGAGGTTCAAATCTTTATCCATGAGTTTCTCACTTCTTTCAGTGACTTTCTCGAATCCATTCACACATTGCAACAAAGTGTCACCTTCCCAACTTAGTTGCAATCTCCATTTCTCCAACATCAGAACTTATTGTTCCATTACCACCTTTTCATATATCAACTCTTAGACATCTTCCCTGAGAATTTCCTTTAATTTTTGTATCTCTATGTTATTCTACTCCCTACAGTCCTTACATTCCTTAGTGAGCCTTCTAGAATTATCAAACCAATGGTATGCTTCTTTACATTTACCAATTTCCTCTCGTATTGATTCTTCACCTTGTTGTGCCAAATGCTTTATTCAGTATTCAACCATGTTTATCTTATGTTTCAACCCTTCAATGGCATCCACCTACTCTTTCAACATCAGCACTGGATTTGGTGGAAACTTAGTCAAGGACTTATTGGGATGAGCTATAGCTTGAATAAAATTCTCTAAACGGGTAACTCATTCTTTCAATTATCTTTTCTTTTGTTTATCCTTCCTCATATGAGCAATTGTAGCCTCTAGATTCATTCTCATTCCTTCCAATTACTGCTCTCATGAGGAATGTCCTAGGTTTATTGTGGTGACCTAATAATCCCTAGCCGTCACTTCATTCTTGCCCTTTTCTCCCATAGGAGTGGCTATTTGGAGAGTCTTCCCTCCATCCAAGTTCTACTTGATAGCATGCTTGATTCTTGCTTTACCCTTAGGCTCAGAGGTTTCTAACTCTTGCACTAAACTCCTAAAATCAAGAGGTGCCAACTCCACTTCTACTAGCAAAGCCAATTGCTTGACTAACTAGTCAGGTGCTTCTTCATCTTCCCTCACTTCTTTGTGGCCTTGTTCATGAAAACTTAGATGTTTAGGAGCGTTCTCCTCTAACTCTTCATCATTACCTATTACATCCCCTAAATATTTCACCTTCTCTACTCCTAGTGGCAAGGACTCTGGATTGCCATGACCTGAATCGCTATGTTCTAGCTCTCATTTCTCTCTCTCTTCAAGGTTTATGTTTTTTGGTTCTATTTTATCCTTCTCAACCCCCTCCTCCAGAGCATTCTATCCATGTTTCCCCAGGGAATAAGGATTTTCACCATTCCCCTACACCTTATCTAAGTTTTGATAATATTCTTGATTTGGATTCATCTCCCATTCTTGGGTTTGTTGATCAATAGTTTTAGTCTCCCCTAAAAAAGGTTAATATTTTCTTGCACACTCATTGTTCTCTTCTCCCTCATCTATTATAGAAATGGGGCTTTGCATTGTAGTGCCCCATGTTTCTCTTTGTAGAGATTCTACTCTTCCTACATTAATTTCCTTAGGATTTCCCACCTCTTGGGTGAGTTGTCCCACTACAAACTCTATTTCTTCTTTATCCTCCAGACCTTATCTAGTATCCAACAATTCTTCTATCACAGTTTTCATCATGGAGATCCCTCTAGATGGTGTCTCCTTAAACCACTACAATATAGTAGACCATTTCTCCATTTCCCTCACAACTTGTTCTATAGTCACTTCCAGATCCTCCCTATAACCAAGGGTGTTCGCCCTAGAGTCTACCTCATTGTTGTTGTGCTCACAAAAGGAAGAAAAGTCAACATAGCAACCACTTTTGTGATGTTGACCTTTTCCTAGCATACACCTATGCTTTCATACCTGCTTCTTCTAAGGTCAAGAGTTGTGCTCTTGACAATGCTATAGAAGATGATGCCATCATCAGAGTACTTAACGTATTAATGGGAACAACCAAGGTTTATTTGTTTGGATCATCTGGATGTGAAGCTACTGAAATTCCTTGGCATAGCACATCAAGGAATTCATCTCTACCCTGTTTAATTGATCTTGCTTCAATAACTCTTATTTTATTTTCCACACTTTCATCATAACCTAATTCACTCACCATCTTTTGTTTCATCTTTCTTCTCTTTGAGTATGTGGGTGTCATCCCAACCTCTCTTATTACCTAGAGGTGCCCATTTATACATGAATCAGTGTATTCCAACACCTACATAGAAACCTCTTCAAGGTTTATCATCTCCTTCCATCCTCAATTTGGATCTGGTATAGGTCCATCATATACTTTATCCAATTCATAGGTAGGGTTATTTACCTTCCCGTTATCAACATCCATCTGTTCAATAACATTATGTGTTTGGTAGGATTTCATTTGGGCTAACGAAAACCTTTGGTAGGACTGCTTCCTCACATCATGGTAATCTTCACAACCATACTAGTAGTCCTCCAAGTGGGGCTCATGAGCATACTTATTGTTTACTTGCTTATCCAATCAGTCCAATGGATCATAGTTATCCCTCTTAAACATGAAGAAATCCAATCCATATTCTTTCATTTCATCCTCACACAGCTTGGAACTTTTGATAGAAATGCACTTATAATTCCCAATATTAATAGGGAATTTCATATCCCCCTTCTTATGTAGTTGTAGAAAGGCATCATGAGATAGTATTACTTTCCTTGAAAACTCAAGCAACAATCTTTTATCTGTGAGATGCCTGGGAAACCTAAAAGGGTAAGTAGTGAATCCTTTAATTTTGATATAAGTGAATGTAGGGATGTAAATGAACCAACATCCCATAGTTCATATAGTATCATGTTCTTCAATGGATAATCTCTTGGCTATATCTCCCTCCATTATTCTAACCAATTTCATGGAGATACATCATTCACCCTACAATAGTATTCCTTATACCCCATAGTAGTAATTTGTTTCCTGGTTCTCTTCCCAATGTTCCCACTCTATTCAATCCCTAGATGTTAGCTCTTAGGGCACATGAATAGACAACATATGAGGACACAGTGAACCATTGGGAATTAGGGAAGGTTTGTATCTACTCATGCAGTCTATCACTAATAAACCTTGCCCAGTGGATTCATATAGAGTCTTCCCTCATTTTCTTGATTATTTCAAACATCCACAGTTCAAAATTGTTGGAATCTCTACAACCAGCCATTCTACTCAGTAGGGTTACAATGCCCTAGACTTCTTGGATGAATAATGACCTTACAATGTGCTTCAATATCCTTGTTGTTCTTTTGAAACCATGTTGACATCATGAATTTTCTATTATGTTCTTCCATGCTCATATAAGCTTTTGTCACCTCCTCTATGTTCAATACATTTATTCTAGTGAACACAAGGAACCCAAATGTTATACAATACCATCCACTAAAATTTCTGCATAAACTCTTCCTTCCTTTATGACCAATCTTCTATCTCTATCATACCACTTCATACATTCTAGGACCAATTTAGGGGCTTCCATGGCTAATGGGAACAATGTTTCCAAGTGAATTCCACTAACAACCATGTTTTTTGTACATTGGTAGGAATTTTCTTGCTGAATTCTGTGCACAAACTCATGCTCAATAAATCCTCATAGATGGGTATTTGTCATTATTTCGTAGGTGATCACCACTTGAGAGACAAGAAATTCAAATTCCTCTTTTGGTTGTTTCTTCTACAAAGTACTCATGTTTCCTTCAATTTCCTGCATGATTAATGTATATGGGCTCTACATATGAATTAGGGATTATTCTAACCTTGCATTCCTAATTATTTCATCAATATTCACTACCCACAACTATTTACCTACTAAAATTAGGCTAATTCCCTTCAAATTAAGCCATATTTTCCTTAGAAAATTAGCTAGAGGAAATATTATTTCACCAAAATTAAGCTTCCATGAAATAGATTACAAAGATCAAGAGAAATACTTGGTTTCATTGATAGCATGGTTGAAGACACACAAAATTAGACTCTGGTAATTGTGCTCCTTCTAGTATCTCGACACTTCCTTTTTCTCACACACCTTGACTGTCATTTCAATTTTTTGATGACCTTATGAATATGTTAACTTGCATGTGGTGATGTGTTACAGAAGTAATTGCATTCTCAATGTGGTGACAAGTATGTGCATTTCACCACCTTCTTTAAATTCCTTAACAACTATGCATTAATTATCTTGAAGAAAAGTACAATCCTAGTAGGTTAGGGTTCACATCGTGGAGCCTCCAATTTTTGCACCATGTCCCACCTCTAAAAAGAAAGTGGAAAATGAAACTAACATGGCACACTTGCATGTCACATTTTTCCATGCTAGACAAGAGTGATTAAGCACTTGGCTCACAAACTAAGAAACTAACTTGTACTTGAGGATGAAACACTAGACATTTGACTCTAGGAAAAAGGTGGATCAGGTTTTCACTTATCGGGTGAAATAGGACCGGGTGCACAAAGGACCTGGGTGGGAAAAATAGGACCACTACAATTTATGTAAACCTAGTTTAATAAACTTTTAGTCTCCAGTTTTGAAGAAAAAGAGAGCCCGATGAATAGGTTTAGCCGATCGGGAAAAACCTCCCCAAATGAAAAGTGGACAGGTGAAAATTCACCGGGTGTAAGATATTTGGGTAAAACTTGAACATTGCATGATTTTCAATAAATTTAGACTACCACCACCTGACACTCGAAAACCCAAGAATCCAGATAAGTGATAAAACTTCAAGAGACTTAGGATTTGCAAAATTCCAAGTTAAAGAGATCACTAATACAACAAGGAGCTAGGAATTTTTGGAACAAGGCCTTCCTTTTACCATTTCCCCCAAAAGACACAACTAGCACAAGAAAGAGGCCAAGAAAAGTGAAAAGAGGGGTCTACATTTTTCCAAGGGAAAAATGGGGTATGTTGTGAAACCACACAACAACTAGCAACCAACAAAATTGATCAAAAGAATAGAAGATCAATTTTGGGAATGAGATCCATATTCCAAACTTCTATAGTCTTTTCATTTTTGACAACCAAGATGTCACTCTAGCATTCCATTACTTTAATCAACATAACAAGATCAAATTTCATTGGGCTCACATGTGCGCTAGTTATTCATTATGTTACACAAATTTAGGACTTTAGTAATTATTTGTATTGACCTACATATTTCGGTAATTCCTTTTTAGCCAACCTAGGATATTTTCTTATCCATAGCCCTGGAAAGGTTATCTCAATAATTTCCCCAAACATAGCTCTACTTCCAATCAAATGTCTATAGCCTAAAGAGTTGAATTTTCTCTTTTAATATTTCTTTGATATTCATTTTCATTTGATATTTCTTTGAAAGATATTTTGCTTCAACTTGCGGGAAACGAAGCCTTCTATTAGGTTGGGAATTCTAGTGGTAGCAAAGGTCACCTTTTGATTTTTCAATACACACAAGCAACCACCATTTCCCAAATTTGGGTAAAACTTTTTAAATTCAAGCCTTTTGTAATCCAATACTAGTCTGATAATCTATGCAAATTAAAGTAACCAAATCAAAAACAATTTCCTAGTTACCCATAATTGGAGAACTATTTTCATCTAAAATGTAATCCTCATTTCTAGAATTGATATTCTATAATTTTGATTATTCCTTAAAGCTGCTAATGGTTGAACAAATCTTAACAAGTAGAACAAAAAAAAAATAAAAGAAACAAAAACCAAAACCTAAAAAGAAAAAAGGGGAACTACTTACATACATATTTACAACAATAACTAGTGACTCGTAGTAGGCTTGAAAATAATGCTTTAGAAATTGTCCATTGACAGGAAATGGGACATCCTCTCCAATGAGGGTTTTAATCCTATATGTGTTGTCACCGAGAATTTTGGATACTTGGTAAGGACTAGTCCATAACTTGTTGAACATATTGTGCTCGCCCTTCCACTCATGGGCTTTGTCTGAAGATAAGACTAGGTCAAATATTCTAAAAGACTTTTCCATAGCCCTCTAGGCAAACCACCACTCAACTACAGATTGATGCTTAGCAAAATGATCTATTACCCTAGTACATTTTTCATCCAAATGCATCAGTTGTAACAACTGAGCCTCATTTTGGTCATCTAATCCAATGTATTCCTGGGTGAATTTCCAAGTAGAGATCTTCAATTTTATGAGCAATATAGGGTCAATTCCATAAACCAAATGCTAATGGGAATTCCCTAATGCAGACTTCATCCTAGTCCAGTCAACCCAAAGGGAAAATTTTAGCAGGGAATGCCATTCCCTAGGATTCTTTTCAATTAGTTTTCTAATTATGTCTAGCAAGTTCTTATTTGAGGATTTTACTAATCCATTTCCATGCAAATAATAATTAGATAAAAATTTCAATGTTATACCATATCCAAATTCCTAATTGGAGAACTTCAAAGAAGAGAAAGTAGGGCCATTGTCACATATGAGGGCATATGGTACTCCAAACTTGGTGATGATGCTTTCTTCTAAAAATTTGACTACCACTTATGTGGTGCATTACTTACTATTGCACGATTTTGTCCACCTGGTACAATAGTCAGTAGCGGTCAGCACATACCTATGGCAGATGGATGATGGTGAACTAATTGTGCCTATGAAATCTAATCCCCATTGCACAAAGGGGCACATCTCCATCACAGGTTGCAATGGTTGTGCATTAAATATTCTTTTGTCTACAATAGTTTGGCACGTATAACAATGTTTAACATGCTCATTTGTATCTTTCAAATTAGCTAGCTCTTAGAATAAGGTGAGTAATGGCTAATGAGGATCCATGAGTTGAGCCAAACCTATCATGTAATTTTTGCAAAACCTCACCTACCTCTTTCTTGTTCAGGAATCTTAAGTAAATCCCTTCATGATTCTTCTTAAAGAGAACCCCTCCTTTGATCATATAGCTTTATGCTTTAATCTTTAGGGCTCTTCTTTGATTCCTCTACATGTTGTTGGATAGTTGTTCCTGGTCAGATAATACCAAATGTCCAAGTACCAATCATCTTGATTTTCCACATACAGGGTATATTTTTGGCTAGAGATTTGAGTATCAATCTCAACATAGACTTAATCAAATCTTTTCCCTAAACCAAATTCATGGGTATGATTTCCAAGTCAAATTATTGCAAAATAGTGACCCATTTAGCTCTTTTCTCTCTGAGTTTTCTCTGTATGAGTAACATCTTTACCACTGCATCAGGCACAATTTACTTGACTATGCTCTTGAAAATGCAATGTCAAAACTTCCTTACTACCTTAACCAGTGTGAAGGCTTTCTTCTCGATATCCATATACCTTAATTCAACTTCTTTAAATGGAGAGCTCATGAATGCAATGGGTCTTTCTTCTTTATTCTCTCCCCTTTGTGTTAAAGAAGTCACACATGTATGACCCAGGTCAAAAGAATAAATGCATAAGGGTTTAGCATAATTAGGACTTACCAACACTGGTGCTTCAACAATTACAACTTTTATATTCTCAAAATCCTACTTGGTTTCATTCATCCATTCAATTTTAGCATCTTTTTTCAACATATCATTAAGGGGTTTTACTATTTTGACGAATCCGGTAATGAACTTCCTAACAATGTTGATCTTTCTGAAATAAGACTTCAATTCCTTTTTGCTCCATGGAGGTTGCAAATTCATCAAAGCACTCACTTGATCAAGGTATATTGAAATACCTCTCTCGAAAATAACATGCCCAAGTAATTTACCTTCAGTTACCCCAAAAATACATTTCTTTGGGTTCAATGACACTCCATATGTCTCACACTTTTGCAATATAGCTCTAAGATCACGATCACGATCTCCTTTATTTTTGGAGAACACAGTAAGATCATCCATGTATATTATAATACACTTTCCAACCAAGTCTCTGAAAGCATAATCCATTGCTCTTTGAAACATTTCTCTAGTATTTATTAACCCAAATAATATTTTTCTATAGGCGAAAGCCTCCCACTTTGTCATGAAAGTAATTTTGATCCTATCTTCCTTAGCAACCATCATGTGATTATACCCCGAAAACCCCTCCAAAAAGGACATCATTTGTGCCCCATTAACGATCTGCAAAACTTCATCCAATGAAGCAAAAGGATAATTATCCTTTTCAAAGGCCCTATTAAGATTCCAAAAATCTATGCATAGTCAAATATCCCCATTCTTCTTTCTAATAGGTACCAAATTAGCTACGCATGTGGAGTGCCTTATGGGAAAAAAAATTCTAGCCAATAAGAACTTTTGTACTTCTTTTTGAATCAAAGGCTCTAGGAGCACATTTACTGGGTGTTTCTTTTTTCCAAAAATGTTTCACATTGGGTTTAAGTGGGATGGTATTTTTATGATGGAGGTATCATACATTTTTCAAATCTTCGTAAGTCCATGTTATGACTTTCCAATTGTAGTGTCAGAAAATGTACTCCTTTAAATTTTCACACTATGTTTGGGTCCCTTAATTAAATGGACTAAATTAAGCCTCTAATTTCCTAAATTTTGCATTTATAAGCCTAATTAATTGCAATTTTTGAAAGGGGAGTTGTGATTTAATTAATGTATTTATCATTTCTAACACCAAGAAATGAATAGGTCCTGATTATTTAGGTCAAGACACATTCACCCTTAGGTGGATGGGTCCCCCTTAATATCACAATTTCAAATTTTAAACATGTTTTTGGCAGCATCTTAGGGTCCTAAATTCAAGATTTAAGTGTCAGCTTGTAATGTTTAATTTTTGGGAAATTTGAAAATTGTCTATAAAAGCAAGGTCTTTTTATCAATTCAATCTAGAGATTTCAAGTGCAAGTTTCACAAGAGATAAGATTATTTTCAAAGGTGTTCAAGAGCATATTTTTCAAGTATTTACATTGCAGCATTCAATATCTCAAGAATCATGTAAAAGTTATCAAGCATCATGCATGATTTTGGAGCTAACATTGTGATGTAGGTTTCAAGCATTCAAGTCATATTTCAAGCATCAAGATCACATCATCAATCAAGCCATTCATGAAAGATCAAGAACTTTGAGAGATGTTCTAAGTTTCAATCCTTCAAGGCTTCCAAATCAAGGGTTTGGTGAGTTGCAACATAGCATTTTTTCATTCACCATTCCTTCCATGTTTCATTGTTTCAATTCAAGGTTTAATTACCAAAACAGGGTTTGACCAAGGAAAACCCCCATTCACCAAAAAAAAAAAAATCTCCCTCTTGTGTGTTTTGCAAATATTAGGTTGAAGAAGGATAGAAGATCTCCTAAAGAGAAAAATTAGAAAATTTGTCGAAGTTGCAAAAGTTGTCAATGTTGTCATCAAGCCACAGGAACTCACCTACAAGATTTATTTCCAAACTTTTGACTGTGAAATCCAGAGATCGAGAGTGCAGACATAAGACCAGAGGACCAAAGAAGTGATTTTAAAAATCCTTACAAAGACCCATTCACCCTTGGGCGAATGAGTCCTAAATGCCATTCAACAAAAACATTTTGATGATAGGTGCAAAAATAATAAACCATCTCAGATCTATCTAAAAGTTGTTGGTTCCTTTAGATTAAGGTTTAATCTTCTAATTCAATGTGTTACTTTGCATTTTTGGGTTTATTTTCTATTCTTAATCTTTCTCCCAAAAGAGTTGTTTCAACAGATCTGCCCCATCCTAGATCATAAGGAAAACAACAAGATCTCCTTCAAGGATGACTCACCTAAGGGATAAAAGTCAACCTTGACTTAAGGGATATCTTTTTCCTAATAATATAGTGGGAAATAGGTACATTATACCCTAATTTTTCCTTTCTATTTATAGTAAAATTGGTGAACCCCCATTCCATTTAATGCAAACCCATTTTTCACCATTTCATTTTGGTGAACCTGACAATCTTGCACTATAAATCTTCTAAATATGGAGTCCATTCAAACCATAGATATAGGGTTTTCATTACTTTTCATTGATTTTATTGATTTGTATCTCAATTAGGGTTGTTAACTTGCATTATTTTGCATTTCATTTAAGGTTTTAGGTTTCCATTTTGCATGCTTTAAAATCTAAAAAAATCAAAATATTTGCATTAATTTTGTATAGTACCTGCATGTTAGTGTATGTTCAATTATTCATATTCTAAAATTGAGTCAAAATTACATTTCAAAAAGTGTCATATTGTCCATCATTTGTCATTCATTGTACTTGCATTTGGACATCAAATTTTGGAAAAATCAATCACTAAGAGTACAGTTTATAACTTGAAATAGGAAACCCTAGATCTAAACTTCAAACTCAAATTTAAATTTTTGTAACCCCTATGCTAGAACCCATTCACCCTAGGGAGAAATTGTCCCTCTATAGGTCCTATTTCAAAATTTTGGGCAGTGATTCATCTCTATTTGCATTCTTCTAATATGCTATTTAATTTGGGTTTTAGTTTTAGAAATCAGAAAAATCTATCATTCTTTGCGTTAGGTTTAATTGGTATAATTGAGTGCATTGTATCAAAATTAGAATTACAAGAAATTGGAATTACAAGACATCATTTTCAAGTTTTTGCATAGTATAATAAAAAAAGTATCTTGCTCTAAATCTAAAAATTTGTTATCTCTTGCATTCTTGCATCATGGACATGTGTATGGGTAATATATGGAAGTCCTTAATGTCTTTGGTAGATGTTTCAAGTTATGTGTTTGGTGAAGACCCTAATGCAATTGAGACTCTTAATGAACTTTCACCTCCTAATGAATGTCCCCGTGAAGTGGAAATCTTAGGTAAATATGAAGATAGCATGCAATAATTCATACAAGACTCCCTACGCAACCTTGAAAAAAATACATCCTTTAATCCATCCATGCAAAAACCACCTATAATCCCATCACTTAATAGTTTCAACCTATTACATCCTAAAATTCAAGCACAAATAAAGCCTTAACCATCAATCATTAATGAACTTGATCACAAGGGTAATAATGATACTCTTCTATCTTATGTTTGTTGAGTTACTAACACACCCATTAACTTAGAAGAGAGTTATGGTAAAGGCTTTAAGATCTTAAGAAAACAAGGATGTGACATAACAAATGAGCATGAAATTCACAAAATTTTAAATAAAATACCATCAGAGAATAACAATGGGTTAGGATATCAATATCTTCCTCCCACATGCACATCTTCTAAGAGAAATGGTGTTCTCTTTCATAAAGATGATAGGAACACTATAGATCCTCCCCCACTTCAATCACAACAAGTTGCCCAACCAAGAAATTGAAGCCTTATAGACTTGAGAAGTTTGTAAGGGAAATATAGGGCATCTCAGAGAAACCTCCAAGAACAGTAGTGCCTTCGGTAACTTTAATTATGATTAGATTGCCTCAAAGACATGTACAACTATGTCCTCAAGTGGAAACAAACACAGTTCATTTCCCACATTAATCCTTCTCAGAGAAGCACATGTAAATTCAAAAGAAAGCAATAACAGATTCTAGAAACAGAACCAACACAGATGAAAGATAGGACAGAAATCAAAACACAAAGATTTACGTGGGGAAAACCCTTTCGGGTAAAAAACCCCACTCTCCAAAGTTCAAGCCATTGCAATATTCAGCAACAAAAGTTTACAATACAATTCAGGCTCATAGCCTTTTCAGAGATTACATCTTGTTCATTCTGGATACAACCTAGTAGCAAACTCTCCCTCTGTACATTTCCTGATCAATCTCTCAAACCAAAAAATCTTCACATTGCTGCAATACCCTCAAACAATATACAGTATAGATCAACACGAGAGATCGACCATGGCATTCAGTTCTTGATCAAGAGAAATTTCAGCAGCATAACCCTGCCTCTTATTTTCTTTGTTTTAGCCTCATGGCCTCGGCCTTTCAGCCAACCACTCAACCTTCTCTCTTCACTCTCTTCCTCTCTACCTATATTTTTAACGTCCAATGCATACGTGTATACATTCGTTCTTCATTGCCTCTGTGAATCGGTTCATTTTCAACTAACAGATCACAAAAGCAAATAGTTCACATTCTGCCTTCTCTGATAGGTCCAAGTCGCACCATGTAGGACAATCTTCCAATCACTCAAAAGTGTTCAAACAGTATTCACATGTTGGTGAGACACTAACCGTGTCTCCCAGATGCCACATGATTGATTACACATCCATCGCTATCAAAAAGAGTCACTACTATTGGCAAGAGATCATAACGAGTTCACAAGTCATATCGATGTCAACACTCCCATCGGCAAGACCTTTCACTGATATCCTCAGAAGACCCATCGCCTAGATAATCGCTAGTTGCTATGAGTCATAATGAGCCCTCAAGTCATACCGATATGAACATCCGTCGGCAAGACTTAGGTTGTCGCTAAGAGTCACCCTGTAGGTTCCAAGTCACCCCAAGTCCATCCTTCACCAGGAGTCATACCAACAACAGACCATTCCATCGGCGATACAATCATCTGTCACCAAGAGTTCTTACCGATTCTTCATGTTACTTCGATCTATCTTTCACCTTGAGTCACCTCGATGCAAATCATCAGCTAGAGTCACATCGACAATCAACGGGGGCACCAACTCACATCTTATCAACAAGACAATATACATTGGAGAAAGGTTTCACCAAAGTCTCAACTCACACCGAAAGCAGACTCGTCAACCAAACTAACACTCTCAACAGAGGATCACACTGAACACAACAAGTCACACTGATGACATCCCTCACCAAGAGTCTCCCCAACATCCAATAAGAATATCCTGTCAGACAGACATCTCCCATCGCCAAGACACATTCTGATAGGAACAAGTCATACCGATTACTGCATCAGCCAGAAAGACCAAGGGTCATGCCGATATCGGCTAGACTTTCTACCGTCGCCGAGACATCATTCTGACTATCCAAGGTTACGCCAAAGGTTTAGATTATATCGATCGCCAAGACATTCCAGAGGTCACAGCGATAGTTCAGGATTAACTAGCAGATCGACCAGACATCTCAACAGTCACAGCAACCATGCTTACTCAGAGGTTTCAGCCTGTGAGATTGAGGCACACTATTCCAACAATCTCCCACTTGACAAAGATCACACAGGCACCTCCAAAGCAACCAGAAACTAAGATCACACTAGCTCCACCAGTTCAGACCCCGCAATACTCAAGACACCCAATCAACAAGTTTCCATAGATAACAATCCACCAGACAACCTGTAACAAAAACCAGGCATCCAACTGCAAATCACTATCCAACAATGCAATTGAAAATCAATCGATGACAGCCTTCTAGGAAACCACATAGATCTAAAAAACATGCTCTCATGCTCCATCAAGACTTCTGCACAAACATCCAAGATGTCCACCATTCAGGCAACAATCCCTGTCATCTTCCAATATGCCACCTATGGAAGAAAGAACACACCAAGGTGAATAAGCACCATTCCAACGAACACAAGCAAAATATCTTAGTGATATCATCAACAAGATACTGCTACCACTTCATTGTGCTCAAACGCTATATAGAAGTAATATCAAACTTCAAAGCCTCAAATAGAACACAACCATGAAGTCATTCTCCAGAAACAAGACAAAAAAACCAGCTAGAACAACAATCAGACTGATTGCTTCTATCCAACTGATAAACCCACATGACTGAAAATAGCACCCACAGCTCATGCTATACCATCCAATCCCACATACCTAAAAGGTATCAACATTAGTAAACTCATGCCAAACCATAACCAACTCATTAACATCAAATACAAGCTCCAAGTTCTAATTAGTCAAAGAAGACAAAACACAACAGGAACTCCCACAACCCGAGTAATTCCAAATTTGAAAGATCAAAGACATAGCAAGTCTACCAATAACAACACATAGAAAGTGTAACCACATAGTACCAAGGAAATAGCCACAATGATATGCACAACCTACAACAAACTGTTACAAGAAATATTTCTCTCATCACAAGTCTTCACAGTTCTCCCAAGTTCTCCACACACAATCAAAGGAAGAAGGGTTAAGAACCTCCATGTCATCACCCATGAACATGAGTGAAAACACATGACCACAAGCAAGTGATCACTATAGCTCCAACCAAACCTCAAACCAATGTAATGCAAAACCAAACATCTAGGAAGATAAAACAAGACCAAAGAGAGAAACTTTGCACATCATATTCCTGAAGAACATCCTCCTACATACACTTCTAACAGCCAACTATGTCAAGAATGATCTCCTTCACATCCCAAAAGAAAATCCTTAACAACATCCAACCGTTCAATCACCAAGATCAAACCAGCTTTAAAAAACATGTAACCAACATGGATGTAAGCCTCTCAAAGAAGATCAAGCTACTGCATTCCCCATTTTAGGAAATCAGCCAATACATCATCTCCTACCAATTCTTATCAGTAAATAACATAATAGAAAAGCTCAAGGAGATAAACAAGTTGTACATCTTCCACTATGAATCCTCCAAAACCATTAAATAGTAATTCAAGATCCATATCATGAAAGTGAACATAAAACACATTTGAAAGATATAATGGGCCAAATACCTCTTAGATAAACTACCGAGCAGATCAAGAGTGGGAATGAGAATAATCCTTCAAGATATGCAAACCATCATGACTAATCCAAGAGCAATCTCCTCATAGGTCTCGTATTGAACTCACATTCAACCAAGGTGTAGGCTTCTCGTAATTTCTGCTAAAAAACTTCATCAAGAGTAAAAATCAACAACACTTCTCTCATAAGAGAAAAAAAACCTCACCTTATTCTTCATGTATCCATGAGTACTAGCAATCGATCATCTCATGCTAAATTTCAACTGCATTACTGCACTATCACAAAGTATCAAGCAAATAATCAAAGCACCCAATACACAAAGAATTACCAGACCACTGTCAAAGCTCCAATCATGTGAATCAGGAACTTATCATGACACCATGATCTACATATCCCCTTAGGAGATACCATGATTCAAGTGACTTCACCATGGTCTCAAGTAAAATGCACAATGCCAAAACTCCAGTGCACAAACAAGAGTATACCATGACATAAAGCAAACAGACTCAAAACCAACATCACCTGTCAAGCACCACCAAAAACTCAGCCAAAGACTCCAAGCATCCTCCATGGATCCAAGATGTTGCACATCTTCAAATAATGTCCATGCAAATGTGAAAGAACCCTTCTGCAGCACCAGGATCTAAAAGCTCCCCCTTGAAACATCTGCAACACTAAAGAAGACCATTCACCACCATGTGATGAACCCACAGTTACTGCTAAAGCTCCCATTGAAACGTGACATCCGAGCTCTCCAAGCATCAGGACTACCTACTTCAAGTTCCCATAATTGACTATTCAAGTACTCAACAATATCCATCCTCTCATCTCAAAGAAATCACACCAATGCACAAGTGACCACAGACAAGGCCAGCTAACAAGTCTGCACCAACAATGAATCAACCTAGTGGATAAAGACAGTCCACATCCAAGTTATCTCACTGCAGCCAATGGGTAGCTAATCCACCAACTGCATAACTCATATATCACAAACATCGAACATGCAAAGCCATCATCACATTGGAAACTGCAACACTGAGATTTCAAATAGAATAACCACATAGACAACATGACTCAAACACCATATCACACCAAACCTAATTTTCCAAACATGTCCACAACGAGCACCATAATCAAGGAACCCGCAAGCAGCACCATAAGAGTGTTGAGTGACAAATCATGTACCACCACTCCCATGCAAAGAATAAATCACACCTTCTCAAACCATGCACAAAGCATGCATGCAGAACTGCAACTATCTCATCCAACAACACCCCAAAAGCTAGGGTCTAGAAAATAGCTTAACAGCAACTCCACATAACCACAAGTTTTGCTTAACTTTGTAAAACATTTACATGCATTCGAGAAAGAGATATGCTATTTCAAAATATTTCAAATCAACTAATGATTAACTCCATAGCCTTTATGTATTTGAGGTTAATAGGAAACAGTGCTTTCCAACACCAGGAAACACCACCTTGCATAAGCACTCTCTTCCATGGCTGAGAAACAACCTAGGATTCTCCATATCATCAAGGAGCATCTCACATAGACACCCAATATGAAAGCTTTATTGCTACACAACCACGGAGCAAGAGAATCCACCTCATACACCAAGGTTATATCGCTACCAACC
>VDFB02058242.1:504521151-504674853 GCA_007258455.2 Sequoia sempervirens
GTCATTTAAGTAGCCAGCGGTATAACCACTAACCGCTGGCACTAAGCCGCAACTGCCAGCCCGAGAACTCCAATCTACGGTGACTGCCAGCAAGCCGCCCGAAGCTCACTGCCAGCGACTCCACCAACCGCCAGAAGCTGTAACCGCGGACGCCCGAAACCGCCAGAGTTTGTTGCCTTCGCATGTGATCAGCCAAGCATCAAGCCACTAGTAGTTAATGTGACCACTGATTTTTTCTGTCAACCCAGCGCACGGTCACGTGGAGGACCGATGGCTAGTAGAGGGCAAGCTTTTGCTCGTTTGGTATTCAAGATTGCCTAAAATGGGCATTTTTCAATTTTTTGCATAACTTTTCACCACGAAGTCGGATTTTCGCAAACGATATATCATCGGAAAGTTGGTTCGATGAACTTCATAGTGGTACAAGTGATTTTTTCCAGATTTTGACATTTTATGCCAATTTTTTCAGCTTGAAGGTACAAGTGCATTTATTGCTTGTTCTTGGTGTAACTTTTGCAAGTGAAGTCGAAATTTGGCAAATTTTTTTTTGAAATTGCTTAGAAAATCTCAAGGAATCTGTTTGTAACCTCTTTTTTCAGTTTTGGAAAGCTATTTTTTCTGAAAATTGTAAAAATCACCGTGTGTTATAAACGGTTGATTTGAGCTTGTCACTTGTAAAAATTGCAAAATTTGTTCATTGTAATTTGTTGGGGGGGTTGCAAATTGAGTTTTAATACATTATGGGGGGTGAAAGGCACAATTTAAGTGCCACATTGTCTTCTTTATTTTGGTGTTCATGGCTGATCTAAGGAAAATTGAACCACTCACTCCACACAATTATCATACATGGAAGCTAAAAATGACTCAATTGTTACAATCTAAGGGTCTATGGCCAATGCTAGATGCAAAACAACTTGAATTTACAAGGGATTATGAAAAATTTGTCCATAGATGTAAAATGGATGAAGCAAAAGGGCTCATTGGCTTACATGTATCTGATAATTTGTTGTTTCATATTTGAATTAAAACACCTAAGAATGTTTGGGATAAACTTGAAGAATTGTAATTAAAACAAATCATTTCAGAACCTTGCAACTTCAAGCAGAATTACAATCCCTCTCTCCAGATGCGTTTCCTTCAATGCAGGATTTCCTTGCACAATTCAAGATGATTTTGTCACAGTTGAAAGGATGTGGACATGATGTATCTAGTGATGAATGTATCTTCTTGATTCTGTCTAAGTTAAAGGGCCCTTATCAAGTTTTTTCTTCTACTTTCTATTCAACTATGGATGCAATTGGGAAAGATTACAAAATTCCTACATTTGAGTTGTTTTGTGAGTGTCTTACTAGGGAGGAGGCCAAGTTAATTCAGTTGGATGCCTTACCTAATTCTAAGAATCATGCTCTAATGGCTCAATCATCCAAGGGTAAAGGAAAGAACAAGAAGAAGCCCAAAGCAGAATCATCTTTTGGTAGTGAGAATCCCTCCAAACCAAAGCCGAAGAACAATCAGAAGTCCACTTCATCTCCTTCTTCTTCTACCTCTAGAGATTCTTCTTCCAAGTCCAAAAAAAAGAAAGGAGATCCTTGTTCATTTTGTGGCAAAACTGGGCATGATGCATCTCATTGCTTTAAGAGATTAGAGGCCTTGGAGGAAGCTATGAAGAAGCACAATATTTCAGTGGCTAAGCCTTCTTCCATGGGCAAAGGGAAAGCTCTTTTAGCACGAGCTATGCATTCACCTTCAGATAGTTGGATTCTTGATTCAGGTGCTTCACATCACATGACCAATTCACGTGACCTTCTTGATTCCATAGTTCATACTTCTACTTCTCAGATTGCAGTTGGGAACTCTTCACAGATTCTAGTTTCGGGGACAGGCTCCGTTTAGATGCTAGATGGGTGCATTGAGGATGTTCTACTTGTTCCTGATATTTCAGCGAATCTACTTTCCATATATCAAATTTGTCATTCTGGAGATGGGAAGTCAGTTGAGTTTACTCCACAGAATGTGACTATTAGACAGTTGCAGGATACTGAGAAGGTTGTTGCTATAGGGATAGTTGATCATGAGAATCATTTGTATCGATTTGATGGATTTGAGTCTTCATCGGGTTCATGTTTTGTTGCTCATGCTGATTCAATGAGCAAGCTTTGGCATGAGATATTTGGGCACTTGAACTAAATATATCTTCAGCAAATGCAAGCACATAACTTTGTGGTTGGTCTTCCAAAGATCACTTGCATAGATGGTGTTTGTCAAGGATTTGTTCTTGGCAAGTAACATCAAGATTCTTTTCCTAAGGGTCAAGCTACACGTGCAACCACACCCCTTGAGTTGGTCCATAGTGATCTCATGTCATTCCCAACTCCTTCTTTTTCAGGGGCTAAGTATGTGCTAACATTCATTGATGATTTTTCCTGCCGGACATGGGTCTATTTTCTAAAGCTCAAGAGTGAAGTCCTCACCAACTTCAAGACTTTCAAAACATTTGTGGAGAAGCAGTCAGGTTTTTCTCTTCGACAGATACGCACAGATAATGGGGGGGAGTATGTCAATCAGGCATTTCAGGATTTTTGCAAAGGAGTATGGTATTCCTTCATCAAGCATTAATACCCTTTTACACTCCTCAGCTAATGGTGCGGTGGAGAGAAAGAATAGGACTCTCAAGGATATGGCCAATTGTATGATTCTTTCTAGGTCCATGGCTCCCGCCTTTTGGGCCGAAGCTATCAATTGTACCAACTATATTCAAAATTGTATGCCCCACAAGGTAGTGCAAAATATGACCCCTGAGGAGGCTTGGTCTCATCACAAGCCTAATGTATCCTTCTTTAGAGTATTCGGTAGTGAGGCTTGGGCATTCATTCCGAATGGTCGGCATAAATCCATGGAGAAGAAGAGTCAGCGGTACATCTTTGTTGGCTATTGTGAGGATGTGAAGGCATATAGATTGTTTGATCCTAACACACGAGAGGTACATTTCTGACGTGATGTTCAATTTTCTGAGACCTTCACCCAGCCAGATCCTCCTTCGACTTCTTCTTCATCACAACCTACTCAATCTTCTTCAATTGATGATACTTTGCTACTTGAAGAAGATTTTGATGATGGTCTTGATGAACCTCCTCCTCATTCACCCACTAGGCCACGATGGGCTCGAGTTACTCTTGAGGAGGCTAGTCCTCTTGTTGGTGATCCCGCAGACACTCGCCACACTCGTTCTCAGACTTCTAGGAATTAGTCTTTTGAGTCATGTAGTTTCAGATGATCCTCAGAAGTTTTTAGATGCTTCAGGTATTCCAGAGTGGGATAGTGCTATGGCTGATGAGTATTCTTCCTTGATGAAGAATCATACTTGGGATCTTGTGCCTCTTCCTAAGGGAAGAAAGTTGGTTCGATGCAAGTGGGTGTATCGTACCAAGTATGCAGCAGATGGTTCCATTGACAAGTACAAGGCTCGTCTTGTTGCAAAGGGGTTTTCTTAGGTTGAAGGAATTGACTATTCCGAGACCTTTGCTCCTGTTGCCAAGATAAGGATTTTCACCTTCCCCTAACCTGCATCTAAGTTTTGATATTTCAGATGGGATGTCCCAGCTTTTTTGTGAGAGAAAAAAAGGAGGGATTTTCTTGCATGTTCTCTTTTTGTATCTATCTTGTTTGTAGGCTTCGACGCTCATTGTATGGTCTCAAACAGGCCCCTCGACTTGGTATGAGAAGATGGATAGTTTCTTGCTTACTCTTGCTATTGCCCATTCCAAACTCTATTTCTTCTTTATCCTCCAGACCTTATCTAGTATCCAACAATTCTTCTATCACAGTTTTCATCATGGAGATCCCTCTAGATGGTGTCTCCTTAAACCACTACAATATAGTAGACCATTTCTCCATTTCCCTCACAACTTGTTCTATAGTCACTTCCAGATCCTCCCTATAACCAAGGGTGTTCGCCCTAGAGTCTACCTCATTGTTGTTGTGCTCACAAAAGGAAGAAAAGTCAACATAGCAACCACTTTTGTGATGTTGACCTTTTCCTAGCATACACCTATGCTTTCATACCTGCTTCTTCTAAGGTCAAGAGTTGTGCTCTTGACAATGCTATAGAAGATGATGCCATCATCAGAGTACTTAACGTATTAATGGGAACAACCAAGGTTTATTTGTTTGGATCATCTGGATGTGAAGCTACTGAAATTCCTTGGCATAGCACATCAAGGAATTCATCTCTACCCTGTTTAATTGATCTTGCTTCAATAACTCTTATTTTATTTTCCACACTTTCATCATAACCTAATTCACTCACCATCTTTTGTTTCATCTTTCTTCTCTTTGAGTATGTGGGTGTCATCCCAACCTCTCTTATTACCTAGAGGTGCCCATTTATACATGAATCAGTGTATTCCAACACCTACATAGAAACCTCTTCAAGGTTTATCATCTCCTTCCATCCTCAATTTGGATCTGGTATAGGTCCATCATATACTTTATCCAATTCATAGGTAGGGTTATTTACCTTCCCGTTATCAACATCCATCTGTTCAATAACATTATGTGTTTGGTAGGATTTCATTTGGGCTAACGAAAACCTTTGGTAGGACTGCTTCCTCACATCATGGTAATCTTCACAACCATACTAGTAGTCCTCCAAGTGGGGCTCATGAGCATACTTATTGTTTACTTGCTTATCCAATCAGTCCAATGGATCATAGTTATCCCTCTTAAACATGAAGAAATCCAATCCATATTCTTTCATTTCATCCTCACACAGCTTGGAACTTTTGATAGAAATGCACTTATAATTCCCAATATTAATAGGGAATTTCATATCCCCCTTCTTATGTAGTTGTAGAAAGGCATCATGAGATAGTATTACTTTCCTTGAAAACTCAAGCAACAATCTTTTATCTGTGAGATGCCTGGGAAACCTAAAAGGGTAAGTAGTGAATCCTTTAATTTTGATATAAGTGAATGTAGGGATGTAAATGAACCAACATCCCATAGTTCATATAGTATCATGTTCTTCAATGGATAATCTCTTGGCTATATCTCCCTCCATTATTCTAACCAATTTCATGGAGATACATCATTCACCCTACAATAGTATTCCTTATACCCCATAGTAGTAATTTGTTTCCTGGTTCTCTTCCCAATGTTCCCACTCTATTCAATCCCTAGATGTTAGCTCTTAGGGCACATGAATAGACAACATATGAGGACACAGTGAACCATTGGGAATTAGGGAAGGTTTGTATCTACTCATGCAGTCTATCACTAATAAACCTTGCCCAGTGGATTCATATAGAGTCTTCCCTCATTTTCTTGATTATTTCAAACATCCACAGTTCAAAATTGTTGGAATCTCTACAACCAGCCATTCTACTCAGTAGGGTTACAATGCCCTAGACTTCTTGGATGAATAATGACCTTACAATGTGCTTCAATATCCTTGTTGTTCTTTTGAAACCATGTTGACATCATGAATTTTCTATTATGTTCTTCCATGCTCATATAAGCTTTTGTCACCTCCTCTATGTTCAATACATTTATTCTAGTGAACACAAGGAACCCAAATGTTATACAATACCATCCACTAAAATTTCTGCATAAACTCTTCCTTCCTTTATGACCAATCTTCTATCTCTATCATACCACTTCATACATTCTAGGACCAATTTAGGGGCTTCCATGGCTAATGGGAACAATGTTTCCAAGTGAATTCCACTAACAACCATGTTTTTTGTACATTGGTAGGAATTTTCTTGCTGAATTCTGTGCACAAACTCATGCTCAATAAATCCTCATAGATGGGTATTTGTCATTATTTCGTAGGTGATCACCACTTGAGAGACAAGAAATTCAAATTCCTCTTTTGGTTGTTTCTTCTACAAAGTACTCATGTTTCCTTCAATTTCCTGCATGATTAATGTATATGGGCTCTACATATGAATTAGGGATTATTCTAACCTTGCATTCCTAATTATTTCATCAATATTCACTACCCACAACTATTTACCTACTAAAATTAGGCTAATTCCCTTCAAATTAAGCCATATTTTCCTTAGAAAATTAGCTAGAGGAAATATTATTTCACCAAAATTAAGCTTCCATGAAATAGATTACAAAGATCAAGAGAAATACTTGGTTTCATTGATAGCATGGTTGAAGACACACAAAATTAGACTCTGGTAATTGTGCTCCTTCTAGTATCTCGACACTTCCTTTTTCTCACACACCTTGACTGTCATTTCAATTTTTTGATGACCTTATGAATATGTTAACTTGCATGTGGTGATGTGTTACAGAAGTAATTGCATTCTCAATGTGGTGACAAGTATGTGCATTTCACCACCTTCTTTAAATTCCTTAACAACTATGCATTAATTATCTTGAAGAAAAGTACAATCCTAGTAGGTTAGGGTTCACATCGTGGAGCCTCCAATTTTTGCACCATGTCCCACCTCTAAAAAGAAAGTGGAAAATGAAACTAACATGGCACACTTGCATGTCACATTTTTCCATGCTAGACAAGAGTGATTAAGCACTTGGCTCACAAACTAAGAAACTAACTTGTACTTGAGGATGAAACACTAGACATTTGACTCTAGGAAAAAGGTGGATCAGGTTTTCACTTATCGGGTGAAATAGGACCGGGTGCACAAAGGACCTGGGTGGGAAAAATAGGACCACTACAATTTATGTAAACCTAGTTTAATAAACTTTTAGTCTCCAGTTTTGAAGAAAAAGAGAGCCCGATGAATAGGTTTAGCCGATCGGGAAAAACCTCCCCAAATGAAAAGTGGACAGGTGAAAATTCACCGGGTGTAAGATATTTGGGTAAAACTTGAACATTGCATGATTTTCAATAAATTTAGACTACCACCACCTGACACTCGAAAACCCAAGAATCCAGATAAGTGATAAAACTTCAAGAGACTTAGGATTTGCAAAATTCCAAGTTAAAGAGATCACTAATACAACAAGGAGCTAGGAATTTTTGGAACAAGGCCTTCCTTTTACCATTTCCCCCAAAAGACACAACTAGCACAAGAAAGAGGCCAAGAAAAGTGAAAAGAGGGGTCTACATTTTTCCAAGGGAAAAATGGGGTATGTTGTGAAACCACACAACAACTAGCAACCAACAAAATTGATCAAAAGAATAGAAGATCAATTTTGGGAATGAGATCCATATTCCAAACTTCTATAGTCTTTTCATTTTTGACAACCAAGATGTCACTCTAGCATTCCATTACTTTAATCAACATAACAAGATCAAATTTCATTGGGCTCACATGTGCGCTAGTTATTCATTATGTTACACAAATTTAGGACTTTAGTAATTATTTGTATTGACCTACATATTTCGGTAATTCCTTTTTAGCCAACCTAGGATATTTTCTTATCCATAGCCCTGGAAAGGTTATCTCAATAATTTCCCCAAACATAGCTCTACTTCCAATCAAATGTCTATAGCCTAAAGAGTTGAATTTTCTCTTTTAATATTTCTTTGATATTCATTTTCATTTGATATTTCTTTGAAAGATATTTTGCTTCAACTTGCGGGAAACGAAGCCTTCTATTAGGTTGGGAATTCTAGTGGTAGCAAAGGTCACCTTTTGATTTTTCAATACACACAAGCAACCACCATTTCCCAAATTTGGGTAAAACTTTTTAAATTCAAGCCTTTTGTAATCCAATACTAGTCTGATAATCTATGCAAATTAAAGTAACCAAATCAAAAACAATTTCCTAGTTACCCATAATTGGAGAACTATTTTCATCTAAAATGTAATCCTCATTTCTAGAATTGATATTCTATAATTTTGATTATTCCTTAAAGCTGCTAATGGTTGAACAAATCTTAACAAGTAGAACAAAAAAAAAATAAAAGAAACAAAAACCAAAACCTAAAAAGAAAAAAGGGGAACTACTTACATACATATTTACAACAATAACTAGTGACTCGTAGTAGGCTTGAAAATAATGCTTTAGAAATTGTCCATTGACAGGAAATGGGACATCCTCTCCAATGAGGGTTTTAATCCTATATGTGTTGTCACCGAGAATTTTGGATACTTGGTAAGGACTAGTCCATAACTTGTTGAACATATTGTGCTCGCCCTTCCACTCATGGGCTTTGTCTGAAGATAAGACTAGGTCAAATATTCTAAAAGACTTTTCCATAGCCCTCTAGGCAAACCACCACTCAACTACAGATTGATGCTTAGCAAAATGATCTATTACCCTAGTACATTTTTCATCCAAATGCATCAGTTGTAACAACTGAGCCTCATTTTGGTCATCTAATCCAATGTATTCCTGGGTGAATTTCCAAGTAGAGATCTTCAATTTTATGAGCAATATAGGGTCAATTCCATAAACCAAATGCTAATGGGAATTCCCTAATGCAGACTTCATCCTAGTCCAGTCAACCCAAAGGGAAAATTTTAGCAGGGAATGCCATTCCCTAGGATTCTTTTCAATTAGTTTTCTAATTATGTCTAGCAAGTTCTTATTTGAGGATTTTACTAATCCATTTCCATGCAAATAATAATTAGATAAAAATTTCAATGTTATACCATATCCAAATTCCTAATTGGAGAACTTCAAAGAAGAGAAAGTAGGGCCATTGTCACATATGAGGGCATATGGTACTCCAAACTTGGTGATGATGCTTTCTTCTAAAAATTTGACTACCACTTATGTGGTGCATTACTTACTATTGCACGATTTTGTCCACCTGGTACAATAGTCAGTAGCGGTCAGCACATACCTATGGCAGATGGATGATGGTGAACTAATTGTGCCTATGAAATCTAATCCCCATTGCACAAAGGGGCACATCTCCATCACAGGTTGCAATGGTTGTGCATTAAATATTCTTTTGTCTACAATAGTTTGGCACGTATAACAATGTTTAACATGCTCATTTGTATCTTTCAAATTAGCTAGCTCTTAGAATAAGGTGAGTAATGGCTAATGAGGATCCATGAGTTGAGCCAAACCTATCATGTAATTTTTGCAAAACCTCACCTACCTCTTTCTTGTTCAGGAATCTTAAGTAAATCCCTTCATGATTCTTCTTAAAGAGAACCCCTCCTTTGATCATATAGCTTTATGCTTTAATCTTTAGGGCTCTTCTTTGATTCCTCTACATGTTGTTGGATAGTTGTTCCTGGTCAGATAATACCAAATGTCCAAGTACCAATCATCTTGATTTTCCACATACAGGGTATATTTTTGGCTAGAGATTTGAGTATCAATCTCAACATAGACTTAATCAAATCTTTTCCCTAAACCAAATTCATGGGTATGATTTCCAAGTCAAATTATTGCAAAATAGTGACCCATTTAGCTCTTTTCTCTCTGAGTTTTCTCTGTATGAGTAACATCTTTACCACTGCATCAGGCACAATTTACTTGACTATGCTCTTGAAAATGCAATGTCAAAACTTCCTTACTACCTTAACCAGTGTGAAGGCTTTCTTCTCGATATCCATATACCTTAATTCAACTTCTTTAAATGGAGAGCTCATGAATGCAATGGGTCTTTCTTCTTTATTCTCTCCCCTTTGTGTTAAAGAAGTCACACATGTATGACCCAGGTCAAAAGAATAAATGCATAAGGGTTTAGCATAATTAGGACTTACCAACACTGGTGCTTCAACAATTACAACTTTTATATTCTCAAAATCCTACTTGGTTTCATTCATCCATTCAATTTTAGCATCTTTTTTCAACATATCATTAAGGGGTTTTACTATTTTGACGAATCCGGTAATGAACTTCCTAACAATGTTGATCTTTCTGAAATAAGACTTCAATTCCTTTTTGCTCCATGGAGGTTGCAAATTCATCAAAGCACTCACTTGATCAAGGTATATTGAAATACCTCTCTCGAAAATAACATGCCCAAGTAATTTACCTTCAGTTACCCCAAAAATACATTTCTTTGGGTTCAATGACACTCCATATGTCTCACACTTTTGCAATATAGCTCTAAGATCACGATCACGATCTCCTTTATTTTTGGAGAACACAGTAAGATCATCCATGTATATTATAATACACTTTCCAACCAAGTCTCTGAAAGCATAATCCATTGCTCTTTGAAACATTTCTCTAGTATTTATTAACCCAAATAATATTTTTCTATAGGCGAAAGCCTCCCACTTTGTCATGAAAGTAATTTTGATCCTATCTTCCTTAGCAACCATCATGTGATTATACCCCGAAAACCCCTCCAAAAAGGACATCATTTGTGCCCCATTAACGATCTGCAAAACTTCATCCAATGAAGCAAAAGGATAATTATCCTTTTCAAAGGCCCTATTAAGATTCCAAAAATCTATGCATAGTCAAATATCCCCATTCTTCTTTCTAATAGGTACCAAATTAGCTACGCATGTGGAGTGCCTTATGGGAAAAAAAATTCTAGCCAATAAGAACTTTTGTACTTCTTTTTGAATCAAAGGCTCTAGGAGCACATTTACTGGGTGTTTCTTTTTTCCAAAAATGTTTCACATTGGGTTTAAGTGGGATGGTATTTTTATGATGGAGGTATCATACATTTTTCAAATCTTCGTAAGTCCATGTTATGACTTTCCAATTGTAGTGTCAGAAAATGTACTCCTTTAAATTTTCACACTATGTTTGGGTCCCTTAATTAAATGGACTAAATTAAGCCTCTAATTTCCTAAATTTTGCATTTATAAGCCTAATTAATTGCAATTTTTGAAAGGGGAGTTGTGATTTAATTAATGTATTTATCATTTCTAACACCAAGAAATGAATAGGTCCTGATTATTTAGGTCAAGACACATTCACCCTTAGGTGGATGGGTCCCCCTTAATATCACAATTTCAAATTTTAAACATGTTTTTGGCAGCATCTTAGGGTCCTAAATTCAAGATTTAAGTGTCAGCTTGTAATGTTTAATTTTTGGGAAATTTGAAAATTGTCTATAAAAGCAAGGTCTTTTTATCAATTCAATCTAGAGATTTCAAGTGCAAGTTTCACAAGAGATAAGATTATTTTCAAAGGTGTTCAAGAGCATATTTTTCAAGTATTTACATTGCAGCATTCAATATCTCAAGAATCATGTAAAAGTTATCAAGCATCATGCATGATTTTGGAGCTAACATTGTGATGTAGGTTTCAAGCATTCAAGTCATATTTCAAGCATCAAGATCACATCATCAATCAAGCCATTCATGAAAGATCAAGAACTTTGAGAGATGTTCTAAGTTTCAATCCTTCAAGGCTTCCAAATCAAGGGTTTGGTGAGTTGCAACATAGCATTTTTTCATTCACCATTCCTTCCATGTTTCATTGTTTCAATTCAAGGTTTAATTACCAAAACAGGGTTTGACCAAGGAAAACCCCCATTCACCAAAAAAAAAAAAATCTCCCTCTTGTGTGTTTTGCAAATATTAGGTTGAAGAAGGATAGAAGATCTCCTAAAGAGAAAAATTAGAAAATTTGTCGAAGTTGCAAAAGTTGTCAATGTTGTCATCAAGCCACAGGAACTCACCTACAAGATTTATTTCCAAACTTTTGACTGTGAAATCCAGAGATCGAGAGTGCAGACATAAGACCAGAGGACCAAAGAAGTGATTTTAAAAATCCTTACAAAGACCCATTCACCCTTGGGCGAATGAGTCCTAAATGCCATTCAACAAAAACATTTTGATGATAGGTGCAAAAATAATAAACCATCTCAGATCTATCTAAAAGTTGTTGGTTCCTTTAGATTAAGGTTTAATCTTCTAATTCAATGTGTTACTTTGCATTTTTGGGTTTATTTTCTATTCTTAATCTTTCTCCCAAAAGAGTTGTTTCAACAGATCTGCCCCATCCTAGATCATAAGGAAAACAACAAGATCTCCTTCAAGGATGACTCACCTAAGGGATAAAAGTCAACCTTGACTTAAGGGATATCTTTTTCCTAATAATATAGTGGGAAATAGGTACATTATACCCTAATTTTTCCTTTCTATTTATAGTAAAATTGGTGAACCCCCATTCCATTTAATGCAAACCCATTTTTCACCATTTCATTTTGGTGAACCTGACAATCTTGCACTATAAATCTTCTAAATATGGAGTCCATTCAAACCATAGATATAGGGTTTTCATTACTTTTCATTGATTTTATTGATTTGTATCTCAATTAGGGTTGTTAACTTGCATTATTTTGCATTTCATTTAAGGTTTTAGGTTTCCATTTTGCATGCTTTAAAATCTAAAAAAATCAAAATATTTGCATTAATTTTGTATAGTACCTGCATGTTAGTGTATGTTCAATTATTCATATTCTAAAATTGAGTCAAAATTACATTTCAAAAAGTGTCATATTGTCCATCATTTGTCATTCATTGTACTTGCATTTGGACATCAAATTTTGGAAAAATCAATCACTAAGAGTACAGTTTATAACTTGAAATAGGAAACCCTAGATCTAAACTTCAAACTCAAATTTAAATTTTTGTAACCCCTATGCTAGAACCCATTCACCCTAGGGAGAAATTGTCCCTCTATAGGTCCTATTTCAAAATTTTGGGCAGTGATTCATCTCTATTTGCATTCTTCTAATATGCTATTTAATTTGGGTTTTAGTTTTAGAAATCAGAAAAATCTATCATTCTTTGCGTTAGGTTTAATTGGTATAATTGAGTGCATTGTATCAAAATTAGAATTACAAGAAATTGGAATTACAAGACATCATTTTCAAGTTTTTGCATAGTATAATAAAAAAAGTATCTTGCTCTAAATCTAAAAATTTGTTATCTCTTGCATTCTTGCATCATGGACATGTGTATGGGTAATATATGGAAGTCCTTAATGTCTTTGGTAGATGTTTCAAGTTATGTGTTTGGTGAAGACCCTAATGCAATTGAGACTCTTAATGAACTTTCACCTCCTAATGAATGTCCCCGTGAAGTGGAAATCTTAGGTAAATATGAAGATAGCATGCAATAATTCATACAAGACTCCCTACGCAACCTTGAAAAAAATACATCCTTTAATCCATCCATGCAAAAACCACCTATAATCCCATCACTTAATAGTTTCAACCTATTACATCCTAAAATTCAAGCACAAATAAAGCCTTAACCATCAATCATTAATGAACTTGATCACAAGGGTAATAATGATACTCTTCTATCTTATGTTTGTTGAGTTACTAACACACCCATTAACTTAGAAGAGAGTTATGGTAAAGGCTTTAAGATCTTAAGAAAACAAGGATGTGACATAACAAATGAGCATGAAATTCACAAAATTTTAAATAAAATACCATCAGAGAATAACAATGGGTTAGGATATCAATATCTTCCTCCCACATGCACATCTTCTAAGAGAAATGGTGTTCTCTTTCATAAAGATGATAGGAACACTATAGATCCTCCCCCACTTCAATCACAACAAGTTGCCCAACCAAGAAATTGAAGCCTTATAGACTTGAGAAGTTTGTAAGGGAAATATAGGGCATCTCAGAGAAACCTCCAAGAACAGTAGTGCCTTCGGTAACTTTAATTATGATTAGATTGCCTCAAAGACATGTACAACTATGTCCTCAAGTGGAAACAAACACAGTTCATTTCCCACATTAATCCTTCTCAGAGAAGCACATGTAAATTCAAAAGAAAGCAATAACAGATTCTAGAAACAGAACCAACACAGATGAAAGATAGGACAGAAATCAAAACACAAAGATTTACGTGGGGAAAACCCTTTCGGGTAAAAAACCCCACTCTCCAAAGTTCAAGCCATTGCAATATTCAGCAACAAAAGTTTACAATACAATTCAGGCTCATAGCCTTTTCAGAGATTACATCTTGTTCATTCTGGATACAACCTAGTAGCAAACTCTCCCTCTGTACATTTCCTGATCAATCTCTCAAACCAAAAAATCTTCACATTGCTGCAATACCCTCAAACAATATACAGTATAGATCAACACGAGAGATCGACCATGGCATTCAGTTCTTGATCAAGAGAAATTTCAGCAGCATAACCCTGCCTCTTATTTTCTTTGTTTTAGCCTCATGGCCTCGGCCTTTCAGCCAACCACTCAACCTTCTCTCTTCACTCTCTTCCTCTCTACCTATATTTTTAACGTCCAATGCATACGTGTATACATTCGTTCTTCATTGCCTCTGTGAATCGGTTCATTTTCAACCAGATCACAAAAGCAAATGGTTCACATTCTACCTTCTTGATAGGTCCAAGTCGCACCATGTAGGACAATCTTCCAATTAGTCAAAAGCGTTCAAATAGTATTCACATGTCGGTGAGACACTAACCGTGTCTCCCAGATGCCACATGATTGATTACACATCCATCGCTATCAAAAAGAGTCACTACTATTGGCAAGAGATCATAACGAGTTCACAAGTCATATCGATGTCAACACTCCCATCGGCAAGACCTTTCACTGATATCCTCAGAAGACCCATCGCCTAGATAATCGCTAGTTGCTATGAGTCATAATGAGCCCTCAAGTCATACCGATATGAACATCCGTCGGCAAGACTTAGGTTGTCGCTAAGAGTCACCCTGTAGGTTCCAAGTCACCCCAAGTCCATCCTTCACCAGGAGTCATACCAACAACAGACCATTCCATCGGCGATACAATCATCTGTCACCAAGAGTTCTTACCGATTCTTCATGTTACTTCGATCTATCTTTCACCTTGAGTCACCTCGATGCAAATCATCAGCTAGAGTCACATCGACAATCAACGGGGGCACCAACTCACATCTTATCAACAAGACAATATACATTGGAGAAAGGTTTCACCAAAGTCTCAACTCACACCGAAAGCAGACTCGTCAACCAAACTAACACTCTCAACAGAGGATCACACTGAACACAACAAGTCACACTGATGACATCCCTCACCAAGAGTCTCCCCAACATCCAATAAGAATATCCTGTCAGACAGACATCTCCCATCGCCAAGACACATTCTGATAGGAACAAGTCATACCGATTACTGCATCAGCCAGAAAGACCAAGGGTCATGCCGATATCGGCTAGACTTTCTACCGTCGCCGAGACATCATTCTGACTATCCAAGGTTACGCCAAAGGTTTAGATTATATCGATCGCCAAGACATTCCAGAGGTCACAGCGATAGTTCAGGATTAACTAGCAGATCGACCAGACATCTCAACAGTCACAGCAACCATGCTTACTCAGAGGTTTCAGCCTGTGAGATTGAGGCACACTATTCCAACAATCTCCCACTTGACAAAGATCACACAGGCACCTCCAAAGCAACCAGAAACTAAGATCACACTAGCTCCACCAGTTCAGACCCCGCAATACTCAAGACACCCAATCAACAAGTTTCCATAGATAACAATCCACCAGACAACCTGTAACAAAAACCAGGCATCCAACTGCAAATCACTATCCAACAATGCAATTGAAAATCAATCGATGACAGCCTTCTAGGAAACCACATAGATCTAAAAAACATGCTCTCATGCTCCATCAAGACTTCTGCACAAACATCCAAGATGTCCACCATTCAGGCAACAATCCCTGTCATCTTCCAATATGCCACCTATGGAAGAAAGAACACACCAAGGTGAATAAGCACCATTCCAACGAACACAAGCAAAATATCTTAGTGATATCATCAACAAGATACTGCTACCACTTCATTGTGCTCAAACGCTATATAGAAGTAATATCAAACTTCAAAGCCTCAAATAGAACACAACCATGAAGTCATTCTCCAGAAACAAGACAAAAAAACCAGCTAGAACAACAATCAGACTGATTGCTTCTATCCAACTGATAAACCCACATGACTGAAAATAGCACCCACAGCTCATGCTATACCATCCAATCCCACATACCTAAAAGGTATCAACATTAGTAAACTCATGCCAAACCATAACCAACTCATTAACATCAAATACAAGCTCCAAGTTCTAATTAGTCAAAGAAGACAAAACACAACAGGAACTCCCACAACCCGAGTAATTCCAAATTTGAAAGATCAAAGACATAGCAAGTCTACCAATAACAACACATAGAAAGTGTAACCACATAGTACCAAGGAAATAGCCACAATGATATGCACAACCTACAACAAACTGTTACAAGAAATATTTCTCTCATCACAAGTCTTCACAGTTCTCCCAAGTTCTCCACACACAATCAAAGGAAGAAGGGTTAAGAACCTCCATGTCATCACCCATGAACATGAGTGAAAACACATGACCACAAGCAAGTGATCACTATAGCTCCAACCAAACCTCAAACCAATGTAATGCAAAACCAAACATCTAGGAAGATAAAACAAGACCAAAGAGAGAAACTTTGCACATCATATTCCTGAAGAACATCCTCCTACATACACTTCTAACAGCCAACTATGTCAAGAATGATCTCCTTCACATCCCAAAAGAAAATCCTTAACAACATCCAACCGTTCAATCACCAAGATCAAACCAGCTTTAAAAAACATGTAACCAACATGGATGTAAGCCTCTCAAAGAAGATCAAGCTACTGCATTCCCCATTTTAGGAAATCAGCCAATACATCATCTCCTACCAATTCTTATCAGTAAATAACATAATAGAAAAGCTCAAGGAGATAAACAAGTTGTACATCTTCCACTATGAATCCTCCAAAACCATTAAATAGTAATTCAAGATCCATATCATGAAAGTGAACATAAAACACATTTGAAAGATATAATGGGCCAAATACCTCTTAGATAAACTACCGAGCAGATCAAGAGTGGGAATGAGAATAATCCTTCAAGATATGCAAACCATCATGACTAATCCAAGAGCAATCTCCTCATAGGTCTCTTATTGAACTCGTGTTCAACCAAGGTGTAGGCTTCTCGTAATTTCTGCTAAAAAACTTCATCAAGAGTAAAAATCAACAACACTTCTCTCATAAGAGAAAAAAAACCTCACCTTATTCTTCATGTATCCATGAGTACTAGCAACGATCATCTCATGCTAAATTTCAACTGCATTACTGCACTATCACAAAGTATCAAGCAAATAATCAAAGCACCCAATACACAAAGAATTACCAGACCACTGTCAAAGCTCCAATCATGTGAATCAGGAACTTATCATGACACCATGATCTACATATCCCCTTAGGAGATACCATGATTCAAGTGACTTCACCATGGTCTCAAGTAAAATGCACAATGCCAAAACTCCAGTGCACAAACAAGAGTATACCATGACATAAAGCAAACAGACTCAAAACCAACATCACCTGTCAAGCACCACCAACACCTCAGCCAAAGACTCCAAGCATCCTCCATGGATCCAAGATGTTGCACATCTTCAAATAATGTCCATGCAAATGTGAAAGAACCCTTCTGCAGCACCAGGATCTAAAAGCTCCCCCTTGAAACATCTGCAACACTAAAGAAGACCATTCACCACCATGTGATGAACCCACAGTTACTGCTAAAGCTCCCATTGAAACGTGACATCCGAGCTCTCCAAGCATCATGACTACCTACTTCAGGTTCCCATAATTGACTATTCAAGTACTCAACAATATCCATCCTCTCATCTCAAAGCAATCACACCAATGCACAAGTGACCACAGACAAGGCCAGCTAACAAGTCTGCACCAACAATGAATCAACCTAGTGGATAAAGACAGTCCACATCCAAGTTATCTCACTGCAGCCAATGGGTAGCTAATCCACCAACTGCATAACTCATAGATCACAAACATCGAACATGCAAACCCATCATCACATTGGAAACTGCAACACTGAGATTTCAAATAGAATAACCATGTAGACAACATGACTCAAACACCAGATCACACCAAACCTGATTTTCCAAACATGTCCACAACGAGCACCATAATCAAGGAACCCACAAGCACCACCATAAGAATGTTGAGTGACAAATCACGTACCAACACTCCCATGCAAAGAATAAATCACACCTTCTCAAACCATGCACAAAGCATGCATGCAGAACTGCAACTATCTCATCCAACAACACCCCAAAAGCTAGGGTCTAGAAAATAGCTTAACAACAACTCCACATAACCACAAGTTTTGCTTAACTTTGTAAAACATGTACATGCATTCGAGAAAGGGATATACTACTTCAAAATATTTCAAATCAACTAATGATTAACTCCATAGCCTTTATGTATTTGAGGTTAATAGGAAACAGTGCTTTCCAACACCAGGAAACACCACCTAGATAAGCACTCTCTTCCATGGCTGAGAAACAACCTAGGATTCTCCATATCATCAAGGAGCATCTCACATAGACACCCAATATGAAAGCTTTATTGCTACACAACCACGGAGCAAGAGAATCCACCTCATACACCAAGGTTATATCGCTACCAACCAGGAGACACAAATCACAACAAAACAACATGATCAACTCCCTTTTCTCCATCTCCACCATCCTTCAAGCTATGTGATCTCTCTGAATATCACAAGACTTCCACTAACCAAAGGATCAATAAACCAAATGATTCCTCAAAATTTCCTCCAACCTAACAAACTGAGAAATCTTCACAGGAGAAATACCCAGAACCAACAACTAGAAGAAGGCTTTGATACCACTTGTAAGGGAAATATAGGGCATCTCAGAGAAACCTCCAAGAATATTAGTGCCTTCGGTAACTTTAATTCTGATTAGATTGCCTCAAAGACACGTACAACTATGTCCTAAAGCGGAAACAGACACAGTTCATTTCCCACATTAATCCTTCTCAGAGAAGCACATGTAAATTCAACAAGTAATAACAGATTTTAGAAACAGAACCAACACTGATGAAAGATAGGACAGAAATCAAAACACAAAGATTTACATGGGGAAAACCCTTTCGGGTAAAAAACCCCACTCTCCAAAGTTCAAGCCATTGTATTATTCAGCAACAAAAGGTTACAATACAATTCAGGCTCATAGCCTTTTCAGAGATTACATCTTGTTCATTCTAGATACAACCTAGTAGCAAACTCTCCCTTTGTAAATTTCCTAATCAATCTCTCAAACCAAACAATCTTCGCACTGCTGCAATACCCTCAAACAGTATACAGTATAGATCGACACGAGATATCAACCATGACATTTGATTCTTGATCAGGAGAGATTTCGGCAGCGTAACCCTGCCTTTTATTTTCTCTATTTTAGCCTCATGGCCTTGGCCTTTCAGCTAGCCACTCGACCTTCTCTCTTCACTCTCTTCCTCTCTACCTATATTTTGAATGTCCAATGCATATGTGTATACATTCATTCTTCACTGCCTCTGTGAATCGGTTCTTTTTCAACTATCAGATCACAACAACAAACGGTTCACATTCTGCCTTCTCTAATAGGTCCAAGTCGCACCACGTAGGACAGTCTTCAATCTGTCAAAAGTGTTCAAACATTATTCGCATGTTGGTGAGACACTAACCATGTCTCCTCGATGCCACATGACCAATTACACATCCATTGCTATTAGCAAGAGTCACTGCTATCGGCAAGATATCATAACAAGTTCATAAGTCATATCAATGTCAACACTCCCATTGGCGAGACTTACTCTATCGGCAAGATCGGAAAGACCTTTCACCGATATCCTCAGCATACCCATCACCCAGACAATCATTAGTCACTATGAGTCATAACGAGCCCTCAAGTCATACTGATATGAACATCCGTCGGCAAGACTTAGGTTGTCACTAAGAGTCACCCCGAGTCCATCCTTCGCCAAGAGTCATACCGAAAACAAACCATTCCATCAGCAAGACAATCATCTGTCGCCAAGAGTTCTTACCGAGTCTTCATGTTACTCCGATCTGTCTTTCACCTTGATTCACCTTGATGTAGATCATCAGCCAGAGTCACATCGACAATCAACGGGGGCACCAACTCACATCTTATCGGCAAGAAAATATACATCAGAGAAAGGTTTCACCAAAGTCCCAACTCACACCGAAAGCAGACTCGTCGGCCAGACCAACACTCTCGACAGAGGATCACATCGAACACAATGAGTCACACTAATAACATCCCTCACCAAGAGTCTCCCCAACATCCAATAAGAATATCATGTCGGCCAGACATCTCCCATCATCGGGACACATTCCGATAGGAATAAGTCATACCGATTACTACATCGGCCAGACAGACCAAGGGTCACGCCGATATCAGCCAGACTTTCTACCATCACTGAGACATCATTCCAACTGTCCAAGGTTACACCAAAGGTTTAGATTATACTAATCACCAAGACATTCCAGAGGTCACATCGATAGTTAAGGATTAACTACCAAATCGGCCAGACATCTCAATAGTCACAGCGACCATGCTTACTCAGAGGTTTCAACCTATGAGATTGAGGCACACTATTTCAACAAAGTTAGCATTTCTCCATGCTATAACAAATATAGGATGAGATTTACAATCTCTTCTTGACCAAGGACTTACAACATTACCACCTATCAAAGAAAAGAAGAAAGAAAAAATTAAAAACATGTGTTATTGTGCATATCATAGATCTCTTAGAAATACTACTGATGACTGTTGTTTCTTGAAAAAAATTCTAGATGGATATGATATCATTGAAGAATTTTTTCCTTAGAATGCACTCACTTTGCTCCTTGCCATGTGATAGTTGTAGGATCATAGCATAATCACTATTGTATTTTTTACATTTATTGAAAATCATTTCTATATTGCAAGGAACCCATTCTCATCACTCATCTCAGCTCATCCTTGTCCTACACTTAGTGGGGGAAAGGAGTTAGATAGCCTTATCCTAGTTTGACACTTGGTGTTGTCCCTTTGTCTATTTTTCCACCTTTTGCATATCATCAGCAATATTGGGATGTAGATGACCTGCAATAGGTTGAATCGCATGTGCCAAACTAGTCTTCTCTTTGTGTTATTTGTGATTGCATGTGTGTAATGTGATCACCTATATTGTGCTACTTGGCATGTCTTTATATGTTTGTGAGCCTACTTTGGATGACCCTTGTCACTCCATTGGTGTAAGGATACAAAGGAAGCAAATCCATCGTGAAATTCTTCTATTTGTATCTACATTCTTCTATATGTTGTAAACATTTGTCTTGTGTTTTCCTTTTGGGGATGAAAAAGGACATCGAAACATTCAGGTCTCTTCCATGTTGACCCAAAATTTCTCCTTTGTTTTCTCTCTCTATGTATCATTCTTCCTTTTTTCTTGTTGTTCCATGAGTCGTTTGGGGAATGGTGAGTGTTCTGAGCTTGATTATATCACTACAACATTGACAAATGTTGACCCCAAATCCATGGATCCCTTATGTATTATCTTAGGATTTCAGATGGGGGGAAACCTTCCTTTCATGACATATTCATATCTCAGAAACATATGTTTACATAGGGATTTTTGAATAAAGCTCTCATGTATTGGAATTTATCATAATCTACTTTAAATTAATTACTCACAACATGGTGTTTAGAAATTTCTTTAAAGTGGGGGCATACGCATCCCCACTCATTGTTTGCTTCAAAGTGTGGTCTTCTTATTTCACATGATGTGTCTACTTGGTGGTGTCATTGGGTTTGATGTCGTTCAAGAGTGTGACCTTTCTTGGAATATGACATTCCTCTTTATGGTGATGCTATAGATTGTATGCCCTAATTTGTGAATCTTTTATCCTCAAGTAGACCTCTCTTGGAGACCTTAGGGATGTCATTGGGTTTGATGTCATTCAAGAGTGTGACCTTTCTTGGAATATGACATTCCTCTTTATGGTGATGTTATAGATTGTATGCCCTAAGTTGTGAATCTTTTATCCTCAAGTAGACCTCCCTTGGAGACCTTAAGCACAATGTTCCCTAAGGTGAGACCTTTCATGAACTAAGTGAACAATGTTCCCGAAGGTGAGACCTTTCATGAACTAAGTGAAACCATTTGAATATCATATTGCATGTATCAAGACCACCAAGTATAACACAACTTTCTTGCTAGTGGAGCCTTTATGTTTTTCAAGGCCACCAAGCATAACACAATTTTCTTGCCAATGGAGCCATTTAATAGCCTTGTGACCATTTGTGTGTCACCTTATCAAAGTTATTAGGAGGTATAACTTTGGCATGGTTAGTACAATGGGAGCCTAGATTGAGGCACAACTTCCCATTAACCAGTTTTTTGGACTCACCTAGTGGACAATGGATATTTCACTAGCCCATGTGAGCGCATTTGTTTGCATAGTGGATGGTGGGTTTCCACTTGTAAAATTTATTGGACAAACAACTAAGGCTTAATCCATAAAAAATGGAAAAATAGTTGAGGCTTGATCCACCCCTCTTTTCTCTTCTCTAATTTTGACATTGTATGGTTTTTTACCTTGTCTTGCTACTGTATATTTAACAAAGGTATGTGTCTCTTTGTGCCTTTGTTTGTTTTCCATGAGATCGTAGATCTTGGGGGCTTGGTCATCCTCCTTGACCTGTGTTATCTTCCCTTTCCAAAAATTGTATGATTAGACCTCTCTTGATGCTTATTTCACTACTCTAGTATGAGTTTGAGATAGGGATCATCCTCTCACTAAAGTAGGGGCTGAATGTAGTGTCGAAAAATGTACTCCTTTACATCTTCACACTATGTTTGGGTCCCTTAATTAAATTGACTTAATTAAGCCTCTAATTTCCTAAATTTTGTATTTACAAGCCTAATTAATTGTAATTTTTGAAATAGGAGTATGATTTAATTAATGCATTTATCATTTTTAACACCAAGCAATGAATAGGTCCTAATTATTTAGGTCAAGACCCACTCGCCCTTGGGAAAATGGGTCCCATTAAGATCACAATTTCAAATTTTAAACATGTTTTTGAAAAAATCTTAAGGTCCTAAATTCAAGATTTAAGTGTCGGCTTGTAATGTTTAATTTTTGAGAAATTAGAAAATTATCTATAAAAGCAAGGTCTTTTTATCAATTCAAACTAGAGATTTCAAGTGAAAATTTCACAAGAGCTAAGATTATTGTCAAAGGTGTTCAAGAGTAGATTTCTCAAGTATTTACTACAGCATTCAAGATCTCAAGCATCGTGTAAAATTTATCAAGCATCATGCATGTTTTTGGAGCTAACATTGTGATGTAGGTTTCAAGCATCATGATCACACCATCAATCAAGTCATTCATGCAAGATCAAGACCTTGGAGAGATCTACTAATTTATAGTCCTTCAAGGGTTCTAAATCAACAACTTAGTGAGTTGCAACATAAAAAAATTTCATTCATCATTCCTTCCATGTTTCATTGTTCAATTCAAGGTTTAATTAAAAAAATGGGGTTGAGCAAGGAAATCCCCCATTCACAAAAAACAAACAATTTCCCCCTCTTATGTGTTTTGTAGATCTTAGGTTGAAGAGAAATTTAAGATCCCTTTAAGAGAAAAATTACAAAAAAAATCAAAGTTGTCATCAAGCCATGGAAACTCACCTATAGGATTTATTCCCAAACTTTTGACTATGAAATTCAGAGAATTTGGGAGTGCAAACTTAGGAACAGGGGACCCAGAAAGTTATTTCAGAAAGCCCTCCAAAGACCCATTCACCCTTGGGAAAATGAGTCCCAAAGGACACTCAATAATAGAATTTTGATGATAGGTGCAAAAATACTAAACCATCTAGGATTTGTTTGAAAATTTTTGGTTCCATTAGATTGAGGTTTAATCTTCTAATTTCATGTGTTACTTTTATTTTTTGGGTTTATTCGCTATTTTTATTCTTTTCCCAAATGTGTTGTTTTAGCATATCTACCCTATCCTAGATTAGAAGGGAAAAAACAAGATCTCCTTCAAGTTTGACTCACCTAAGGGCTGAAAGTCAACCTTGGTTTAAGGGATCTCTTTTTACTAATGAGATAGTGGGAAATAGGTGCATTATACCCCATTTTCCCTTTCTATTTATAGTAAAATTGGTGAACCCCCATTCCATTTTAACGCAAACCCATTTTTCACCATTTCACTTTGGTGAACCTAACAATCAAGTGCACCATAAAAATTTTGAATTTTGACCCCATTCAAACCCTAGATCTAGGATTTTCATTCTTTTGCATTGATTTGCATCTCTCTTAGGGTCATTAACTTGCATTCATTTGCATTTCATTTAAGATTTTAGGTTTTCATTTTGCATTTTGCATACTTTAAAATCTAGAAATTTCAAAAATTTGCATTAATTTTGCATAGTACCTACATGTTACTGTATGTTCAATCATTCATATTCAAAAATTGAGTCAAATTGCACTTCAAAAAGTGTCATATTGTCCATCATTTTTCATTCATTGCACTTGCATTTGGACATCAAATTTTGGAAAAATTGGTTACTAAAAGTAAATTTCAAAACTTGAAATAGGAAACTCTAGATCTTAATTTTAAACTCAAATTTAAATTTTTGTAATCCTCATGCTAGTACCCATTTTCCCTAGCACAAATTTGTCCTTGTTTAGGTCTTGTTTCATATTTTTAGGCAATGATTTGTCTCTGTTTGCATTCTTTTGATCTACTATTTAATTTGGATTTTAGTTTCATAAATCAGAAAAACCTATCATTCTTTGCATTAGGTTTAATTGGTCTAATTGAGTGCATCGTATAAAAATTGGAATTACAAGACATCATTTTTAGGTTTTTGCATAGTATAATCAGAAAATTATCTTGCTCTAAATCTAAAAAATTTCTATCTCTTGCATTTTTGCATCATGGACATGTGTATGAGTATTATATGGAAGTCATTAATGTCTTTGGTAGATGTTTCAAGTTGTGTGGTTGGTGAAAACCCTAATGTAACTGAGACTCTTAATGAACCTTCACCTCCTAATGAATGTCCCCATGAAGTGGAAATATTAGGCAAAGATGAACATAGCATGCAACAATTCATACAAGACTCCCTACGCAACCTTGAAAACAATGCATCCTTTTATCCATCCATGCAAACACCACCTATAATCCCATAACTTGATAGGTTCAGCCTCTTACATCTTGAAATTGAAGAACAAAGAAAGCCTCAACCATTGATCATTAATGAACTTGATCACAAGGGTAATAATGATACTCTTCTATCTTATGTTTGTCGAGTTACTGACACACCCATTGATGAGTCCAAATAATGGCTCAAGTTTGATAGGATTTATCATATATTTGTTGTTGTTACTATGGACTTTAGCATCTGGTTTTTGACACTTGCTATGTTATTCCCCTAAATTTATGAACCTTGGGCATGAACTTATCCTTGTGACTTTTGATGGCATTAACTTGCTATGTGATATATTCATACTAATTTTACATGTGATTGAATGAATGTTATTTTAAGGTTATTATGGGTATACAATTGTTTGGGCACGCTAATGTCATTATGCAGGTTCACATTAAGATGCAAATATAAATTAAGCTTGCAAGGTGGAAGGGGCTCATGCCAGCTCTCTGGTTGCTAAAGAAGTTAAGGAAATGGTCATTAAAGAGGCCAATGGAGGGAAAATTTCAGCTCATGTGGAAGTTGTAACTTACTTTTAAATGATCATGTCTATTAGTTGAGTAGATTTAGGAGGTGTTGTTATGTTGGATCCTCATTAAGGCATGACTAGTTTGACTAAACTCTTGTGCATGCATAACTTCCTTCCTCTTTTCATGCTTTCAATAAGTGGCGTCCTCCTAGTTTGTTGGAGTTGATCGCCCTATTAGTTAGGAATTAGTTAGAAGATTTTCTCCTATAAATAATGATCAAATATCCCTCTTCATAATGTTGGATGTTCTAATATTGTACTCACATTTTCAGTTTCAAGTAATATAGTCATGTTGTTGATATGATGTAATCATGTTTTCAATGAATAAAATGATACTTTGATTTGTTGCATCTGAGTTAGCTTAAGGAAGACTCATTCAAGGGGGGCCACTTGGTAAGAATTCCATCCACTTAGCTTAGTATTTACTTTTTTGTTTAGCAATTAGTTAGCCTTAGTAGTTGTCTATTCCTGTAGCCATTGAAACTCAATTTTTTGTCTATTCTGTCAGCCATGGTAGACAAAGTAACTTCCTATTTTTTTGCTAAGACTTATGTTTCTGTTATCGATTTCAATTTAGTTGATGTTTAGATTAGTTGATTGATTCATTCTCAATATTTATGCTAGTTCCTTTCAAGCATTTTATATTCAGTATTGTTTCCTTTCTAGGCATGGGATAAGGATGACTACATTTGAGTCCTAGTGCGCATACAGTGCTGACCCATTTCAAGTTCACGTGTTTAGCTTGACAAAGAAATGAACCTTCATGATGAGAATGATAACTATTGAGTGTAGATATTCAATCTCTAATTTATAGCTTTAAGGTCTTAGTTATTGAACCAAAAGAGGAGGCCAACATTTTTGGCATCGTTGTCGGGGATGGTGTCAAACTAGGAAGTTCTTTGGAGTCATTTTCAATTTCTTTCTTGCTTTAGTATCTCTGAAGTTTGTTCCTAGCATACCCTTCATTTGAGAAAAGTAATGATCTGCTATTATTTCACCAATTCTTTGTGTGAGTTGGTTGATACTGAGTTAATACTGCATGCATTGAGGCAGTAGAAGACATGCTCATGGGAGATTCCTTCATAATGACCCTGATCCTGATAACTAGCTAGTTTAGTTTCAAAATATGCTAAGAGGTGAAGAAGAGGAGGAAAATCCTTTTGTTGATGCATTTCCCAATTTGACCAGTTTTGAAACTTCCTTTGAAGAGCAAGCTACCCAAAACCTGATTGAGAATCCATTTGTTTTGGCAATCCATCAAGCAAATATGGTTGTTGCAAATCCAAATAAACCTAACCAACCATCTTTTCCATTTCCTATCACCCACCAGAATGAAGTTGATAACCTCAAGAACATCCCTACTTCAGTTCTTCCTAAGTTCTATGGGCTTGTAACAAAAGACCCTGGCACTTTCTTGTTTGAGTTTGATATCCTCTGCAGAAGCTATGATTACACTATTGATGCTCATAGGCTTAAATTGTTTCCTACCACCTTGAAAGAAGCTGCATTAAGATGGTTTATGTGCTTAGGTAGGAATACTGTAGAGACTTGGGATGATATGAAAACAAAGCTTCTTGAGAAGTATAAAGAATATTGTAGGGATAGTGATATGAGAGGAGATGATATCTTCAAAATGTATTAGGAGGATGAAATTTTGGAGGACTATATTTCAAGATTCTTATTTTTCCTGTAGAAATCCACACATCATTCACCTAATGAAGAGTCTCAAAAGTTTCTCTTCCTTAGGGGGATCAATGAAAGTTACACTGATGCTCTAGACTTGATAGGAGGAGATATCACCCAAGTTCCCTGGGATGATATCAAGAAGATATGTCAAAATTACTCTAGGGAAGCCATGAAGAAAGGAAGAGGTTACCAATATTTTATGATTAAATCCTCCACTAATGGAGTTTAAAGGATGGAAATCACTCATTTATTGGAATAGTTCATGTAGGATATCATAAACAATATGGCCACTCAACTAGATACACTTCAAGCAAAGAAGAAACAAGAGGAGGTAGAAGCAATGCTGGCAGAATATTGTCCTCATTGCAAGCAAAAGAAGAAGGACTGCAAATGCAAAATGGTAGCCAACATTGACAGTAAGCAAATCCCACCAGAATTCAGGCCAATTCAGGGTGATGAAGACCAGGTTTTCTATGTTTCACAAAGAATACCATGGGCTCCAAGGCAAGGTATGCCACCAAATCCATTATCTTTTAGTGGACCTTATTTGAATTCTTATGCATCAAGTAATCAATGGAAACCCCCATACCCATCAAAATTTGGAGGCTATCCACCTTAGCCTTGGAAAAAACCCCCAAATACTTGGCCCAATTACCAAAACTATCCACCTCAGTGGTAGCAATTTCAGGGGAATTGACAGCAACCTATAAGAAACTGGCAATAGACATCCCAATGGAGGGGAGGACAATAATGAACACACCAGGAAAATGGTTACAAGTAGCCACCTCCACAGCCTCAATAGCCTACCATAATGCCTCCTCCACCTAACTCAAATTCTAGCACACCTATACCTACTTAGCTACCAACTCAACCCACACCAAACCCAAATAAAAAACCACAGCAGTAGCCAGTCTACTCTGCAGACCCTAATCAATTTCCTACATATGTTGTGGGTGTAAGTGACATTCATCTGCATTCAGGAACCACTTTTCCAACTCCTTCCACTCCTATTATCACATAGCTTCCTGTGGAAGAAGAGGAGCATTAGAATCTATCTGACATCCTTGCTTAGTCAAGTGTTCCCAAGAATCTTGAACCAATTCAGCAATCTGATCAAGACCTGCCATTTCCTCAAAGGTTGGAAGTTGTTAAACATAAGGAAAACAAGGAAGAAACAACCTTTCATATTCTAGAATAGTTGAAGCGCATATGTGTCAAGATACCTTTGTTTCAGGCCATAAAAGATGACCCTATATATGGTAAGGAAACTAAGGAAGCATGTCTCAAAAAGCTAGGGAGGAAAAAGAAGGACCCCACTACCATCCATGTGGTGGGGTAGTTGGAAGACATCATGCTTGGGAAAGTCACTATTCCTAAATATACTAACCCAAGTAGTCTTGTAGTTGGAGTCATTATAAATGGGATCCAAGTAAAGAATGCTCTAATAGACTTGGGATCAACTATTAATGTGATGACTAAGGATATCCTACAACAACTGAATGCTACAAATATGAGACCTACTCCTACTATCCTACAGCTTGCTACCAATTCCATTGTTTGTTCCACTGTCAAACTAGATCGTATAGTGGAAGATCTTGTTGTTACTCTAGAGTCTTGGGAATATCCAATAGATTTCATGATCATGTCCCCTAAAGCTACATTAGGAGGGTATCCCATTATTCTAGGTAGGTTGTTGTTAGCTACAACAAATGCTTACATTGGATGTCGGTCAAGGGACATGACTATTTTTTATGGGAGAAGAACTAAAAATCTTGTCCTCTACCCTCCTGCTCAACCATCCCATGATATAGACAACCCTATATGGCCCCATGTTGGAGAAGAGGCTGAGGAGGTCAATTTAGTGGCACAACTCATGATGATAAGAAAAAGTCCTTTTTCTACAACTTTAGAAAGAACATGAAATATTATCCCATATAATTCAAAACCATTGTGAAGTGTATAAAGAATCATCTAGTTCTACATGTCCATTGTAGAAACTTATGCTTGCTTCTCCTACATATGTGTTTCCTGCAGCAACAGATATTCTTCATAAATTGTTACCACATGAACTAAAAATGCCAAGCATTAGTGAAATAGGCATGATTGAGTTGACCACACAAGTACAAGTTTCAGAGGGGAAACATTTGAATATTAACAGCAAGCTAAGTCAAGAGTAGCAGTTGTCCCTAACAAACCTCTTGAAGTTGCATTAGCATGCATTTTCACGAGATTACCATGACATGAAAGGATTGGATCCCAAACTATATACTCATAGGATCTACATTAGAGATGACTACACACCAGTAAGGCAACCACAAAGGAGAATCAACCTTGCATTGAGGGAGATTGTGAAAGGGGAACTACATTAGTTATTGGATGTAGGATTTATCTACCCTATCTCAGACAGCCAATGGGTGTCCCCTTTGGTAATTTTTGCCTAAAAATGGAGGTAAATGGAGAGCTTGTGTTGACTATAGAGAACTAAACTTTTCCACCAAAAAGGATCACTTTCCCCTTCCCTTCATAGACCAAGTATTGGATTCACTTGCAAGCAAATGGAAGTACTGAATAGGAAAAGACAACTTTTACCTATCCTTGGGGAACTTATTCCTATTCAGTACTTCCATTTGGTTTATGCAATGTCCCTGCAACCTTTCAAAGAGTAGTTATTAGCATATTATTAGATATTTCACATGAATGCATGGACATCTACATGGATGATTTTACTACTTATGGTGTTGATTTTGTAGAAGCATTAGAAAACCTAAGAAAGGTTTTGCAAAGATGTGAGGACCATAATTTTTCTTTGAATAGTGAAAAATGCTTTATGATGACGCAAGAAGGAGTATTCCTTGGCCATTATATTTCTTGGAATGGAATTCAAGTGGACCTAGCCAAGATTGAGGTAATTACCAATCTTCCTATTCCTATCAAGCAAAAAGATGTTAAAAGTTTCCTAGGACATGCAGGATACTATAGGCACTTCATAAAGGATTTCAGTAAAATGGCAGCACCACTTTATAATCTTCTAATTAAGGATGTTGAATTCCAATGGGCAAAGGAGTGTGACAAAGGATTCTCTGACTTAAAAACAACACTAACCCATGCTCCTGTACTTAAGGGTCCTAATTGGGAACTCCCTTTCCATATTCACATAGATGCATTTGATTATTCTATAGGGGTTGTATTGGGACAAAAAGAGGGAGCAATAGAAAATGCAATCTACTTTATCAGTAAGAACCTACAAGGAGTCGAGTTTAACTACACAGTGACAGAGAAGGAGATGTTGGCTGTCATTTATGCTCTCAACAAATTTAGGCACTGTATCACAAGATATCAGATCTTTTTCCATACAAACCATGCAGCCATAAGATACCTTATGAATAATCCATTGATTTTCAGAAGGTTATCCAAGTGGTTGTTGTTAATGTAGGAATTTGATATCACCATTGTAGACAAACTGGTAAGGCAAATGTGGAAGAAAATTTTCTCTCTAGATTGACTACATCTAAGGACACTCAAGTCATTGATGACTCTTTTCCTAATGAACATTTGTTCTCCATCAGTGTGCACACACCTTGGTATGCAAATATATCCAATTATCTAGTTACAGGGAGAGTTCCCCCTCATTTCTCTCCAAAAGAGAGAAGGGTTCTTATTGAAAAAAAAATTCCATACTCATGGATTATAGATTGTTTATTCTATACTAGACCATATCATGTGATGAGAAGATGTGTAAGAGGATGAAACCTATGATATACTACATTCATGTCATAATAAACCCTGTGGAGGGCACTTTGTAGCTAAGAGAATGGCCATAAAGATTCTCAATACAGGGTATTACTAGCCCACACTCCATAAGGATACAAAAAAGTACACTAGGAAGTTGATAGATGTCAGAGGATGGGTTGGCCAGCTAAATTAGATGAGATACCTCTATACCCTCAAGTAGTTATCACACCATTTGATAAATGGGGACTTTATTTTGTAGGACCAATTGATCCACCATCAAATGGAAAAATCTTACATCTTGGTTTGCACTGACTATGTGACTAAATGGGTTGAGGTCAAAGCCATGAAACATGCCAAAGATAATAAAGTTGTGGAATTACTCTATGAAAAAATATTCACACACTATGGAGTTCCTAGAGAGATAGTCACAGACCAAGGGACTCAGTTTACATAAACTCATGTCATAGCATTGGTCAATGAATACAATGTAAGGAATATGAAATCGACACCCTATCACCCTCAAGCCAATGGCCAGTCTGAGGTAACAAATAGGGAAATAGAATCCATTTTGACCAAAATAGTAGCAATCCATAGAAAATATTGGGAAAATAGGTTGCTATAAGTTGTCTAGGCCTATAGAACCACTTGGAAAACCACTACTGGTTTTACTCCTTTTGAATTATTGTATGGAAAAATAGCCATGATCCCTATAGAGTTTGAACATAAAACTCTTATAACAACACTAGACCTTGGGATGGACATATCTAATGCACAAAAGGATAGGATTATGCAATTAAATGCCTAGATGAGATGAGAAAATCAGCTCTCCATCATGCTGAGATGGTGAAAAACCAAAGAGTCATATGGCATGACAAATACATCAAGGAAAAGAAGTTCTAGCTAGGTGACTGGGCACTTCTTTATGATTCTAGGTATAAGGACAACATAGGAAAACTACAAACTAGGTGGTTGGGACCATATGAGGTTGTTGAGGTCTTCTCTAATGGTGCTATTCAGCTCACAACAATTGATCCTGACAAGTTCAAGATCTTGGTCAATGGTCATCATCTCAGGTTATATCATAAACTGGCCTCCAAATAAGAATTCATGCAATAATTTACTAAGTACTAGAACTTTTAAGTTCTTGTAGCTAAAGGAAGCAAACCTAGTGTCCATCCTTCTAACTAGTCAAAGGTATGCATGCAATCATAATAAAACTTTTCACTTTTGTGGGAATTAACCTCTCCATCAATAAACATACTTGCCCATTTATTTCCATCCTTTCTCTCCCTTCCATCACTCCACCGCCACTTCACCATCATTCCACCATCACTTCGCTCCATCATCACTTAATTTAATAAGCTCAATTGTACTTTTTGGTAACTAGTACTTCCTTCCACATTCTTTGCAAGGGACGCTCCAAATTTTCAAGTACGTGCATAACAACTCAATGTATCTTAATTATCTTAAATGCATTTGTTCAATTATTGTACATTAATATTGATAATTCACATAGCACATATTAGTACTCTACCCTGTCACATCATAATTTTATCCTAGCCTATGTGGAAACATGCTTTAATTTAGGTTAGGGAGGGAGTGTGAACCCACATGTCCATGTGTCATACATGTCATTCATGCACCAGCATGGTAGCAAATTTAAAATTTGAAATGATATGTTTGAAATGATGTCTTGCATGTATGATATGACACTAGTCGTTGCCATTTTATTTGATGATGACCCTCCTTTATGTCTTCCTTATTACCTTAGTCATAGTCATAATTCCACCAAAAAGGTAAATTGAAGAGTCATACAACATTAGCGTTAGCACCAGAAAAGAGTTGCAGGAAGCAGAAAGAAATTGGGTTTTTAGAAGAAGGATTGCAGGAAAGAAGATTTTGCAGAGGTGTTTTCCAGATTGTGAATAGAATAAATGGTACGTCAACTGATCAGAAATGAACCTATAGTTCATCAAGTGATACTATAGGATGCACTCTCTTTGGCTGAATTTAGATATTGTGGATGGTTAAACTACTTTCTAAAACTAGATAGTTTCAATGACGACATTTCTCTGGAATTTGCACAAACACTCTCTAATGGTAAGGCAATGGTGAAAGGGCTAGAAGTTATAGCCACTGAAGAGAGGATTGCTAGGGTAACAGGTTTTCCTGTTGAAGGAGAACCCTACCTTGTTTCTAAGGATGTTAGGTCAGCTAGGGAAAAATTCATTGTAGACAAACAAGGAACAAGGAAAACGTCTTTGCTTAAAAAATGGAAACAAGTTGTCTAAATCATCAAGTACATTACCTGTGAGGGTTGCAAATCATGTCTCCATTCTATACATTTCAATCTTTTGAACCACATGAGACATGGAAGAAGGATGAATGTGTCAAATGTTATGTACAACCTTCTTGCAATCATGGCTGCCAAAACATAGAAAGGTAGGGAAAATTATGTTTCCCATCATTGTTTAATTAAATTGCTAGTAGAAAAATCTTTGCAAAAAGTGTCCAATATGTCATGGGAAGTATTTTTGAACATTGATGAATTCATATTAGAAAATGTGGGTCCTAGAGGTCAACCCCTAACTCATAGGGTTAGTGGGGAAGAGGGGGTTATTAAAATCACTCCTGGAGCTTCAACTTCTGGGATAAACCCTAGTACAAACCCTCCTATAGCAGAACTTCTAGTGGAGATTGGTTCCTCTGAATCAGAGCATTTAGATGAAGATAGTTCATCCTTAGACCCTAATGTTAATATTCTCCCTAAAACCCCAATTCGCACTAGGGCTTCCATTCAAAAAGAGGAAGCACAAATGAGAGAAGCAAAAACTAGCAAAGGAATTTCTAAGAAGAAAAAATAAGAAAAAGTAAAACCTAGCCCTAGGAAGTGGAAAACTAAATGCACTGGCCATCTTGTAGCCACAGAGAAAAATAGAATTCCTCTAAATAAATCAAAACTAACTGAGTTAGCTACTGATGTTCCTCCAAAAAGGAGCCCTAGAATCATAAAGACACCTAGGAAGGAGGCATAAGCTCCTAAGGGGCGGGTAAATATAGAATTGGAAAAAAAAATTGAGGAACAAGCAAACATAAGATTGGCAGAACTTGTTGTTGCAGAGCAGGTTGAACAATAAGAACCACTGCAACTAGAGCAAGTGGAACAACAAGAATCAGTGTAAACAAAGCAAATGGAACATCAAGAATCAATCCTAGAAGAGCATAATGAACATCAAGAACTAGTGCAAGGAAAAATCCTAGTAGGAAAGCATAAACCTCTTACTTTTTCATGGGCATCGGTAGCCCTGGACTTATGGAATGAAATGAAGAAGAAAGAGGAAGAATGGAATAAAGAAAGACTCAAGCTATAGGAAGAATTCAATAAGAAAAATGTAGAAATTAAGGAGAAGAATGCAGAGATCACTGCATTAAAGGAAAAGGAAGACAATGTGGTAGCTCTAGTACCAAAAATGATGGCATGTAGAACTCCTCCAAGGGTATATACATTATATTTAAAGGAGTGTCATCTTTATTTTAAGTTGTCAAGGGTTGTTTTTGGTTTAAGCCCTTCTATTGAAACCCCACAAGAGTTTTTCCAAGCTTATCAATCCTCTCCTCTTGAAGTTAAATTTTTTTTGTGTGAATTGTATTTGCATAATTATGTTGTTCCTAATGATCATGAGTGGAATTCATTGTTGTACATTGGGGATATCCATTTGAGGGCATTCATGTCATGGGTTCAAAATGAAATCATTTGGGGGTAGCAAATCAAAATAAACACACACACAGAGAGCTCCATACTCCCTTATCTCTAAGAGCTTAATCAAGAAACCCTTCTGAAATTTACTATACATGGCATAGAATTCTCTATAATCCAGAATACAAAAAGAGGATCATTCCTACTATGGAGGAGGCATATCAGGAATATGAGCAAGTAGTTATTACTGTAGGGAAAAAAGTATTGGGATACATATCACAGAGATGGAATAGTCTTCCAAATCAATTAAAACAAGTTGAACTCCATTCCTTGCAAAATTATTTTGTAGCTTGCAAATGAAGCACCAAGTACATACATTTTGGGAAGAGGAAGCAACACTATTGGCTTCCATTGATATTTCAACCACCCATTCTGTTGTGGCCAATACAAGATTACAGAACCTATCAGTATGATATAGATTCAGAAAGGCCAAGGTGGGGCAGGTTGGAAAGCAAGCAGGGGTTCTATTGGGATTCAAATTCAAATACTGCAAAGACTGATTAAGGACAGACAGTAGTTGGTGATTTTAGAGCTTTGGTTAGGCAATGAAATTAAGTTCTCTCTACTGGAGGACCAGCAGATCATTAGGTTGGGGGGAGATGATGAGTCCAAATAATGGATTAATTTTGATAGAATTTATCATATATTTGTTGTTGTTACTATGGACTTTACCATCTAGTTATTGACACTCTCTATGGTATTCCCCTAAATTTATGAACCTTGGGCATGAACCTATCCTTGTGACTTTTGATGACATTAACTTGTTATGTGATATATTCATATTAATTTTACATGTGATTGAATGAATGTTATTTTAAGGTTATTATGGATACATAGTTGTTTGTGCATGCTAATTTCATTATGCAGGTTCACATTAAGATGCGGATATAAATGAAGCTTGCAAGGTGGACGGAGCTCATGCTAGCTAGTCAGTTGCTAAAGAAGTCAAGGAAATGGTCATTAAAGAGGCCAATGGAGGGAAAACTTCCAATGGAGGGAAATGTTCAACTAGTGTGGAAGTTGTAACTTACTTTTAAATGATCATGTCTATTAGTTGAGTAGATTTAGGAGGTGTTGTTATGTTGGATCCTCATTAAGGCAAGACTGGTTTGACTAAACTCTTGTGCATACATAACTTCCTTCCTCTTTTCATGCTTTCAATAAGTGGCGTCCTCCTAGTTTGTTGGAGTTGACCACCCTGTTAGTTAGGAATTAGTTAGAATATTTTCTCCTATAAATAATGATCGGATATCCCTCTTCATAAGGTTGGATTTTTTGATATTGTACTCACATTTTCAGTTTCAAGTAATATAGTCATGTTGTTGATATGATGTAATCATGTTTTCAATGAATAAAATGATACTTTGATTTTCTGCATCTGAGTTATCTTAAGGAAGACTCATTCAAGGGGTCCCACTTGGTGAAAATTCCATCCACTTAGCTTAGGAGTTACTTTTTTGTTTAGCAATTAGTTATAGTCTTAGCAATTTTCTATTCTTGCAACCATTGGAACTTTGTTTTGTGTTTGTTCCTGCAGCCAAGGTAGACAGAGTAACTTCTTGTCTGTTTGCTGAGACTTATGTTTCTATTATCCATTTCAGTGTAGTTGTTGATGTTCAGATTAGTTGATTGATTCATGCTCAGTATTTATGCTAGTTCCTTTCAAGCATTTTATTTTTAGTATTGTTTCCTTTCTAGGCATAGGATAAGGATGACTAAAGTTGAGTCTTTGCACATATAGTGTTGACCCATTTCAAGTTCACATCCCTAGGTTGACAAAGAAATGAACCTTCATGATGAGAAAGATAACTACTTAGTGCAGATATTCAATCTCTAAGTTACAGCTTTAAGGGCTTAGTTATTGAACCATTAGAGGAGGCCAACACCCATTAGCTTAGAAGAGAGTTATGGTCAAGGCTTTAGTATACCAAGGAATTGGGATATCAAGATCTTCTCCCCCTTTCACATCTCCTAAGAGAAATGGTGTTCTCTTTCATCAAGACAAGAGGATCACTATAGATCATCATCCCCCACTTCAACCACAACAAGTTGCCCAACCAAGTAAGAAATAAAAGCCTTATATACTTGAGAAGTTACCTTTTCTCCATGTTCTAACCAAGATAGAATGATATTTAAAAGCCCTTCTTGATCAAGGACTTACTATATTACCACCTATCAAAGAAAAGAAGAAAGAAAAAATTATTCCTTATTGTGCATATCATAGAACTCTTGGACATACTACTGATGACTGTTGTGCCTTGAAAAATATTCTAGATTGATATGATATCATTGAAGAATTTTTTCCTTAGAATGTATTTACTTTTCTCCTTTCCATGTGATAGTTGTAGGATCATAGCATACTCAATATTGTATGTGTTACATTTATTACAAATAATTTCTATATTGTAAGGAACCCACTCTCATCACTCATCTTAGCTCATCCTTGTCCTACACTTAGTGGGGACAAGGATTTAGATAGCCTTGTCCTAGTTAGACACTTTTCATTTTCCCTTTCGCTAGTTTTCCACCTTCTGCATACGATGAACAAGATTGGATGTGAATGACTTGTTATAGGTTGACTCGCATGTGCCAGACTAGTCTTCTCTTTGTGTTCTTTGTTATAGCATGTGCATAATGTGATCCCTCATACTTTGCAACTTGGCATGTCTTTATATGTTTTTTATCCTACTTTGGATGATCCTTCTCACTCTATTGGTACAAGGATACAAAGGAAGTGAATTCGTCATGGCATTATTCTATTTGTATCTACATTCTTCTATATGTTATTAACATTTGTCTTGTGTTTTCCTTTTGGGGATGACACAAGGCTTCAAAACATTCAGGTCTCTTCCATGTTGACCTAAAAGTTCTCCTTTATTTTCTCTCTCTATGTATCATTCTTCCCTTGTGCTCATTGTTCCATTCATTTGTGGAATGATGAGGGTTCTGAGCTTGATTATATCACTACAACATTGACATAACATATAGACAAATAGTTGATGCTTGATCCACCCCTCTTCTCTTCACTGATTTTGGCATTGTATGGTTGTGTACCTTGTCGTGCTACTGCATATTTTACAAAGGTATGTGTCTCTTTGTGCCTTTGTTGGTTTTCTATGAGATTTTATATCTTGGGGGATTGATCATCCTCCTTGAACTTTTTTGTCTTACCTTTCCAACAATTGTACAATTAGACCTCTCTTGACACTTGTTTTACTACTTTAGTGTGATTTTGAGCTAGGGATCATCCTCTCACTAAACTAGCGGCTAAATGTAGTGTCAAAAAATGTACTCCTTTACATTTCACACTATGTTTGGGTCCCTTAATTAAATGGACTTAATTAAACCTCTAATTGCCTTAATTTTGCATTTACAAGCTTAATTAATTGTAGTTTCTAAAAGGGGGGTATGATTTAATTAATGCATTTATAATTTTTAACACCAAGAAATGAATAGGTCCTAATTATTTAGGTCAAGACCCATTCACCCTTGGGTCCTTCTTAAGATCACTATTTCAAATTTTAAACATGTTTTTTATGGAATCTTAAGGTCCTAAATTCAAGATTTAAGTGTCGGCTTGTAGTGTTTATTTTTTGAGAAATTAGAAAATTGTCTATAAAAGCAAGGTCTTTTTATTAATTCAAGTTAGAGATTTCAAGTGAAAATTTCACAAGAGCTAAGAATATTGTCAAAGGTGTTCAAGAGCATATTTCTCAAGCATCATGTCAAATTTATCAAGCATCATGCATGTTTTTGAAGCTAACATTGTGATGTAGGTTTCAAGCATTCAATTCATATTTCTAGCATCAAGATCACATCATCAATCAAGCCATTCATGCAAGGTCAAGACCTTGGAAAGATCTAATAAGCTGTAGTTCTAAAAGGGTTCCAAATAAAGGGTTTGGTGAGTTGCAACATATCATTTGTTCAGTCATCATTCCTTTCATGTTTTATTGTTTCAATTCAAGGTTTAATAACCAAAACAAGTTTTGACCAAGGTAAACCACCATTCACCAAAGAAACAATTTTTCCCTCTCGTGTGCTTTGAAAATCTTAGGTTGAAGAAAAATTGAAGATATCTTGAAGAGAAAAAATGGAAAATTTGTCAAAGTTGTCATCAAGCCACAGAAACTCACCTATAGGATTTATTTCCAAACTGCTGACTATGAAATTTGAAGAATTCGAGAGTGTAGACATAGGACCAGAGGACATAGAAAGTGATTTCAAAAATCCATACAAATACCCATTCGCCCTTGGGAAAATGAGTCCTAGAGGACACTCATTAATAGCATTTTTGATGACGTGCAAAAATACTAAACCATCTTAGATTTGTTTTAAATTTGTTGGTTCCATTAGATTGAGGTTTAATCTTCTTATTTCATGTGTTACTTTGCATTTTTGGGTTTATTTTCTATAATATTTTTCCAAAAGTGTTGTTTTAGCAGATCTACCCCATCCTAAATCATAAGGAAAAAAACAAGATCTCCTTCAAGGTTGACTCACCTAAGGGCTAAAAGACAACCTTGGCTTAAGGGATCTACTTTTCCTAGTGAGATAGTGGGAAATAGGTGCATTATACCCCACTTTTCCCTTTCTATTTATAGTAAAATTTGTGAACCCCCATTCCATTTTAATGCAAAGACATTTTTCACCATTTCATTTTGGTGAACCTGACAATCTTGCACCATAAAATTTCTGAATTTGGAGCCCATTCAAACCCTAGATCTAATATTTGCATTCCTCTGCATTACATTGCATGGATTTGGATCTCACTTAGGTTCATTAACTTGCATTCATTTGCATTTCATGTAAGGTTTTAGGTTTACATTTTGCATGCTTTAAAATATGAAAAATTCAAAAATTTGCATTAATTTTGCATAGTACTTGCATGTTGGTGTATGTTAATTCATTCATATTCAAAAATTGAGTCAAAATTACACTTCAAAATATGTCACATTTTCCATCATTTTTCATTCATTGCACTTGCATTTGGACATTAAATTTTGGAAAAAATCAGTTCCTAAAAGTATAATTTATAACCTAAAATAGGAAACCCTAGATCTTAACTTCAAACTCAAATCTAAATTTTTTCTATCCCTGTGCTAGGACCCATTCACTCTAAGGTGAATATGTCCTTGTACAGGTCTTGTTTCAGATTTTTGGGCAATGATTTGTCTCTGTTTGCATCTTCTGAACTACTATTTAATCTGGGTTTTAGTTTCAGAAATTAGAAAAATCTATCATTCTTTGCATTAGGTTTAATTGGTCTAATTGAGTGCATTTTATCAAAATTGGAATAACAAGACATCATTTTTAGGTTTTTGCATAGTATAATCAGAAATTAATCTTGCTCTAATTCTAAAAATTTGCTATCTCTTGCATTCTTGCATCATGGACATGTGTATGGGTAATATATAGAAGTCCTTAATGTCTTTGGTAGATGTTTCAAGTTATGTGTTTGGTGAAGACCCTAATGCAATTGAGACTCTTAATGAACCTTCACCTCCTAATGAATGTCCCCGTTAAGTCAAAATCTTAGGAAAAGATGAATATAGCATGCAATAATTCATACAAGACTCCCTACGCAACCTTGAAAATAATACATCCTTTTATCCATCCATGCAAACACCACCTATAATCCCATCACTTGATAGGTTCAACCTCTTACATCCTAAAATTGAAGCACAAAGCAAGCTCTTCAACCATCAATCATTAATGAACTTGTTCACAAGGGAAATAATGATAATCTTCTATCTTATGTTTGTTGAGTTACTAACACATCAATTAACTTAGAAGAGAGTTATGGTAAAGGATTTAAGATCTTAAGAAAAAAAGGATACGACATAACAAATGAGCATGACATTCACAAACTTTTAAATAAAATACCAACCGAGAATGTCGAGGGGTTAGGATATCAAGATCTTCCTCCCCCTTCCACATCTCCTAAGAGAAATGGTGTTCTCTTTCATAAAGATGCTAGGATCGCTATAGATCCTCCTCCCCCACTTCAACCACAACAAGTTTCCCAACCAAGTAAGAAATCCAAGCCTTATAGAATTGAGAAGTTACCATTTCTCCATGCTATAACCAAGACAAAACGAGCTTTACGAGCCCTTCTTGACCAAGGAATTAACAAATTACCACCTATAAAAGAAAAGAAGAAAGAAAAAATTGCAAACATGTGTTATTGTAACTATCGATGACTGTTGTGCCTTCAAAAAATTCTAGATGGATATTATATCATTGAAGAAGTTGTTCCTTAGAATGCATTCACTTTTCTCCTTGCCATGTGATAGTTGTAAGATCATAGCATACTCAATATTGCATATGTTACATTTATTGAAAATCATTTCTATATTGCAAGGAGCCCATTCTCATCACTCATCTAAGCTCATCCCTATCCTACACTTAGTTGGGGAAAGGATTTAGATAGCCTTGTCCTAGTTTGACACTTTTCATTGTCCCTTTGGCTAGTTTTCCACCTTCCACATATGGTGAACAAGATTGGGATGTGGATGACCTGCTATAGGTTGACTCACATGTTCCTTACTAGTCTTCTCTTTGTGTTCTTTGTGATTGCATGTGCATAATATGATCCCTTGAAATGTGCTACATTGCATGTCTTTATATGTTTTTGATCCTACTTTGGATGACCCTTGTTACTCCATTGGTGTAAGGATACAAAGGAAGCAAATTCGTTGTGACATTCTTCTATTTTTATCTACATTCTTCTATATGTTATAAACCTTTGTCTTTTTTTTTCCTTTTGGGGATGACGCAAGGCATCGAAGCATTAAGGTCTCTTCCATCTTGACCCAAAATTTCTCCTTTATTTTCTATCTTTATGTATCATTCTTCGTTTGTGCTCATTGTTCCATGAGTCATTTGGGGAATGATGAGGGTTCTTAGCTTGATTATATCACTACAACATTGACAAAATCTAACCCTAGATCCATGGATCCCTTATGTGTTATCTTAGGATTGCATATGATGGGAAACCTTCCTTTCATGATGTAGTCCTATCTCAAAAACATATGTTTACAAAGGGGTTTCCAAATAAAGCTCTCATGTATTGGCATTTATCATAATCTTCTTTAAAGTATTTGTTCACAGCATGGTGTTTAGCAATTTCTTTAAAGTGGGGGCATACGCATCCTTATTCATTGTTTGCTTCAAAGTGTGGTCTTCTTATTTCATATGATTTTTCTTCTTGGTGGTGTCATTGAGTTTTATGTCCTTCAATAGCATGACCTTTCTTGGCATATGACATTCCTCTTAGTGGTAATGCTAGGGATTCCATGCCCTAAGTTGTGAATCTTTTATCCTCGACTAATTCTCTCTTGGAGACATTCAGCACAATGTTCCCTAAGGTGATACTTTTCATGAACTAAGAAAAACCCATTTGAATATATTATTGTATGTATCAAGGCCACCAAATATAACACAACTTGCTTGCCAGTGGAGCCTTTATGTTTTTCAATGCCACCAAGCATAACACAACTTGCTTGTGAGTGGAGCCTTTTTCTAGCCTTGTGACCATTTGTGTGGTGTATTATCAAAGTTTAGGAGGTAAAACTTTGGTATGGTTAGTACAATGGGAGCCTAGACTAAGGCACAACTTCCCATTATCCCCTTTTTGGGGATCACCTAGTGGACAACAAATATTTCACTAGCTCATATGAGTGCATTTGGTTTGCATAATGGACAACGGGTTTCCACTTGTAAACATTTTTGGAAAAAAAGCTAAGGCTCTATCCATAATAGATGGACAGATAGTTGAGGCTTGATCCACCCCTCTTTTCTCTTCTCTAATTTTGACATTGTATGGTTGTGTACCTTGCCTTACTACTGCATATTTAATAAAGGTATGTGTCTCTTTGTGCCTTTGTTGGTTTGCCATGAGATTTTCCATCTTGGGGGCTTGATCATCCTCCTTGACCTTTGTTGTTTTAACTTTGCAACAATTATAATATTAGATCTCTCGTGATGCTTGATTGACTACTTTAGTGTGAGTTTGAGCTAGGGCTCATCCTCTCACTAAGGTGGGGGCTAAATGTAGTGTTGGAAAATGTACACCTTTACATTTTCACACTATGTTTGGGTCCTTAATTAAATGGACTTAATTAAGCCTCTAATTTCCTAAATTTCTCATTTACAAGACTAATTAATTGAAATCTCTGAAAGGGTAGTTGTGGTTTAATTAATGCATTTATCATTTTTAGTACCAAGAAATGAATAGGTCTTAATAATTTAGGTTAGGACCCATTTTCCCTTGGGTGAATGGGTCCCCCGTAATATCACAATTTCAAATTTTAAACATGTTTTTGGTAGCATCTTAAGGTCCCAAATTCAAGATTTAAGTGTTCTCTTATAATGTTTAATTTTTGGGAAATTAGAAAATTGTTTATAAAATCAAGGTCTTTTTATCAATTCAAACTAGAGATTTTAAGTGCAAGTTTCACAAGAGCTAAGATTATTGTTAAAGGTGTTCAAGAGCATATTTCTCAAGTATTTTTTGCAAAATTCAAGATCTCAAGCATCATGTCAAATTTATCAAGCATCATGTATAATTTTGGAGCTAACATTGTGATGTAGGTTTCAAGATTTCAAGTCATATTTCAAGCATCAAGATCACATCATCAATCAAGCCATTCATGCAAGATCAAGACCTTGGAGAGATATACTAAGTTGCAGTCCTTCAAGGGTTTCAAATCAAGGGTTTGGTGAGTTGCAACATAGAATTTATTCATTCATCATTCCTTCCATGTTTCATTGTTTCAATTTGAGGTTTAATTACCAAAATGGAGTTTGACCAAGGAAAACCCCTATTCACCAAAAATAAACAATTTTTCCCTCTTGTGTGTTTTGTAGATCTTAGATTGAAGAAGGGTTGAAGATCTCTTAAAGAGAAAAATTGGAAAAGTTGTCAAAATTGTCATCAAGCCACAAAAACTCACCTATAGGATTTACTTCCAAACTTATGACTATGAAATATGGAGAATTTTAGGAGTGTAGACATAGGACCAGAGGACCCAGAAAGTGATTTCAGAAAGCCCTACAAAGACCCATTTACCCTTGGGAAAATGAATCCCAGAGGACACTCATTAATAACATTTTGATGACAGGAGAAAAAATACTAAACCATCTCAGATCTATCTAAAATTTGTTGGTTATGTTAGATTGAGGTTTAATATTTTGATTTCATGTGTTACTTTGCATTTTTGGGTTTATTTGATATTTTTAATCTTTTCCCAGAAGTGTTGTTTTAGCAGATATGTCCCGTCCTAGATCATAAGGAAAACAACAAGATCTCCTTTAAGGTTGACTCTCACCTAAGTGTTAAAAGTCAACCTTGGCTTAAGGGATCTTTTTTTCCTAATGAGATAGTGAGAAATAGGTGCATTATACCTCATTTTACCCTTTCTATTTACAGTAAAATTGGTGAACCCCCATTCCATTTTAATACAAACCTATTTTTCACCATTTCACCAATAATCCTTGAGTGCCTAACCAATGTTCCTTCATTCTTATTCAAGGCACACTTTACCTATGAGAACATTTTTAGGATCTTCCTTAGTGTTCAAGTTATACAACTCAGATTGCCCCCCAGCAATCTTAGGTAGATCTTTTTTTTATATTATCTGATCTAAATCAAACAATCTTTCTAGTTCAATGATTCCTTTTAGAATATTATTATATTTTAACTGATCTAATTCATCACCCTAGAGTTCACCATCAGGGTGATCTGCTTCTTCAATTATTTAATCTTCGAAGACACTTGAATTAGTAATGAACTCCAAAATGTGACTATCATCTTTGAATACTTGCAAATTGGTAACATTATCTGGAATTGAAGGCAACTGTATTAACTCAACTATAAACTTTCTCAAGTATGAAGTGTCCAACGACTCTAAGGTACTAGCGGTCATGGCTAGTTCATCCTATCTCTGATTAAATCTTTGTGGGCTATGAGTAATATTAAATACATCAAAGTCTTCAATGAAATCCCACACTCAATACCTATAACTCGATAAGTGTTTGTAATGGAAAATATATTGCTTCTTGGATTTCTTGACAACTACTTTTAAATCACCAAATACTTTGAGAATCTTAACATTTTTCTTGACAATGAGCAACAAACCATGGATAAGGGCTTCATATTCTACCACATTGTTAGTACATTGAAATTGCAATCTGTAAGCAACGAGAAATGACTTACCTTGGGGACTGATCAACTCAACCCCTACTTTGATCCCTTGTTTAGATTTTGATCCATAAAATCTGAGGATCTGGGCTTTCTCTTCAGTGATTTTGAACTTAGCATTTTTAGAAGTTGATAAATTGATATTTTCAATCCACACTGCATGTGTTTTATCACTAGGCATTTCAAGCTCACACTTGTTTGGAATTGTACCTTCTAGGCAACACTGATTTCCAACTTTGTGGAAAACTTCCAAGCACATCACACAACTGTCTTTTGATTGTACATAATTATGCAACCTACACCAGCCTTGTAACAATGAATCTTTAGTCATTTCGCCCTTGTAGGCTTCCTTGACAATGGTCTTTTGAATTTTTTCCATGTGACTATCTTCCCCTTTGGAAGTTTCATTTAATCAAATTCTACTAGCACATTTGTTCCCAAATTTATTCGATCATGTTTTTTTGCATTGCACATAAAAACCTCTTCTATCTTAACTCCAAAACTTTTAATACTTTATACACTAGGTTCCACATCAATGTATAGCAATTCATTTTTCTAATTGTAATTTGTAATCATATGTTTCATCTGTGGCTCCCTCTCTATCCTGATCTGGTTTGGAACTCCTTTCCAGGGTAACCACATATGCGAGAAATTGGTAGCCATATATCCATTCAAATTCTTTGACCAGTCTCTACTCAATAACATCCCATAGGTATTTGGTATCTTGACTACTTGAATTTCAATATAGTACTCAACTCTAGGATCCAATGCTAACTACATATGAATAGTATTCAACTCTACAACTACATCACCTCGGTCTTTTCCAACTAAGTAACCTTCTTTAAGGAGCTAGCTGAGGTTAAACCTAGTGTCTAGCATATGGACAAAGGCATCACGTTCATTGAGGCCCTTGAATCTACCAAGAAATTATGGAGATTCTTTCTAATAATCCTTAATATTAACAGAAATTATGGTGACTCTATATTCCCTTTATAGAAAGCTAGATGTGCATCTATCATAGGAATAGTGTTTTTGTCGTTCATTTTAATGGAGCTATATTTCACCTACGTCTCTTTACTATCCATTTTTCCTTGGGAAGTTCTTCTAACATGCTTAAGAAAGCATTTGTAATCATAGGTTTTGTAAGTAACTCTGATAAAGAAAAATTAATCTTTACCTTTCTAATTTCTTTTGCCAAATAGGTAGTCAAATTACTCTACTCAATGGATTCTTTTTTTCCACTCCGAGGAGGATTTTCAGCATTGTTATATTGCAAGGTGACCTTTGGCAACTATGGATTATTACTAGATTTATCATTTGGTGGTGTAATAAAGTTGTTAGGTGGGATTTTCGTAGTCAAGGGTCCTTTGAACCTACTCCCACCAGTGGTATTACTCCTTAGGTTGTAAGTGTGTCCTTTCTAATACTATAAAAAATTCTAAATTTCATCAGCTTCATCCTGAGGCTCATTTTCATCCCGATAAGGGAACATATAAGTTTCCAAGGTCATGGTTGAACTATCTCCCCACTCACAAGTGCTACTCTCAACAACCATAGGTGACTCATAACACACATAACTATCTAGTACTAGCACCAAATCATATCCTACTAGAACTTGTTCATTTCCTTGGGCAACTTGAGAATCACACTTATCATTATGATATGCCACAGCTAGGAAAATATCCGACGTGGTTTTGAACTACGGACAATCAACTTCCACATGAGCATTGGTATTGTGAATCCTGCACCAATTGCTCATGGAAATATAGCCAAGTTTACTTTAGATGTGGACCTATCTTTGAAGGATTTGGCATTATCCAAGGGTGTAGATATCCCCCCATTATTAGGCCATGTACTCCAAGGCCTAGGCAGTCTGGGAGCATTATATGTTTGACCTTGCAAATTTTGGTTGTTATTTTATAAATAAAAATTTTGATTTCTCAACTATGTAGCCTTAGTTGTTAACTTTTTAAGTTGGGTTGTTACTTCTTTAATTTCTTCTTTATCTTCTTGAGCCTTTACTCTCTATCTCTCTTAAGATTATATAAAGAAAGAATTTCCATTAGGATGTATCTCAGTGATAGTTGAGCCAGGGTATGGGACTAACACATAACTATTTCCAAGTTGAAAGAAGCTATTGTGTGGAAAGGTCCTATTATGGACTACTAAAGGAAAAGGGTTAGGGATCGCCACATTATTTAGCATGGGATGGGATAATTATTCAAACTATTCTACGTGATTTGCTTCCAATGTGTTTCATTACTCAATTAACACTTATATCTTATGTGTAAGCTTTAATTAGGGTAGTAGGAGGATTTACCTTCCTTTTCACAAATATCATTGTCAACGGATCAACCACGGTGTAATAAACTGCAAGGGAGGACAAATTATCCACAACATAAGGTGCTTGTAACCTAGAATAAGCCTTTTGGAATCTATCATTAAAAGTTGTTATAGGTTCGCCATCAAATCATTTGATTTGAGAAAATTGATGGTACAATAAGGTAGGATCTATTGGCATTCTAAACCTAGCTAGGAAATGATTTTCCATATCTTGCCATGTCCTAAAAAAATTATGAGGTAGATTGATATACCATTATTAAACCTCATTGCTCAACATGTAGGGAAAAAAATTGCACACTACATCTTCGTGTGGTATTCTAGCTCTAAAGCATGTATCCTTGAATATGCTTATATGTTCTTCTGCGTCCTTATGGACGTAATACTTCGGACATAATTTATTCACATTTTTTGGAAGATCATTGTATATAATGAATTGAATAGGGGACTCTGCATTGAATAAATCCATAACTAAGGGTGGAGGAGGTGTCATGGTGGCTTGATTTTATGGAACTGCACTAACAAACCTTAAAATTTAAGCCCTAGTTGGCATACAACCACTAAGTTCTAAAATTCTCACATGAGGACCACTAGACCAAGACCTAGTATCCCTATGAAACTCTAGTTTCCTTTATCTTTAGCAAAGAAAATAGGCCCTCCTTCTAGCACCAATTATGTTGACACGAGTGTTGTACACACACATCAACAGGCATATAAATTCTCACCAAAGAATGCAAGAACCTACCTTTACTTGAAAGATCCATCGAGAAAACCTAAATCTAGGATAGTCTCAATTTGGTATCTCAAGTCTCGGGAATGTCAGGTCCTGACACACTAGGTTCACTCAGGGTTCGTTGTGTAAATTGTTTTCAATCATAAGGGATCTATGGTTTTTCAGGTTGACTGGTATCCAAAGGAACATAACATAAGATTGGTTTGATCACACTTGTGTCACTTCACAACTTCATGAAACTAAAGATTTGCAATAATACTTCATCAATTCAAATTGCTTGCATATATTCAACCAGATTTAGCATAAATCACTCTGAAATTTCATGGAAATAAAATATTTACAGTAACATCCCATGCATTTATCATTTTTGAAACATTTTCTAAAAATTTTGAACACCTATTCTAAAACAAACCATTAAAAAAATCCTAAAATTTAAAGATTCTCCTAGATATTATCCACGCATGCCCCAAGAAAAAAATTAAATCAAAGAAAACCACTCTATACTTCACTAGATTTCTTCATAGCTAGGCATAGAATGATGCAAGGATTTAAAGAAATATGGGATTACTTGTCATTGGATAGTGTCAGTATACACCCAAATCTAGTGCAACACAAGATTTTTTGATAGGAACAAACAATCAGCTACACATGATTTTGTAATAGGAAATAGCTTTAAATTGGCCTTGATATTAATTAGCTTCAACTAGAACATATAATTTTTTAATCTGGGATGGAACAAAAAATAGGAAAAAGAAATAAAACTTGCAAGTTTTTAATCTTCAAAATCCACAAATTTTGAACTTAACTAAAAAGGAAACAACTCCCAGCTTTTTATAAGAACAAGGCACTCGATGAGTTCAACTAAAACACATGAAAGAGAATCCAAGGAACGAATTGTAGCACAACACGTGGCAAATGAAAGTTGTCAAGAGAAACTTCTAGATTAATTCAACAAATACTTGGCAGTTGGACTTTCCACACTCAAGTCTCAAGGCATAGGAATTTTCACACAAAATTTAACATTAATCCTCAAAATCTCTATAACCAACCAACTTGAATCGGTTCCAAGAAAAAACTTACAAAATTCATTTCAAATGACTTACCATCACATTTACACAAAAACCCTAAGTTTCCACTACTTGATCATAAGCACTTCTTCACTAGACACCCCATCTCCAGACGCATCTGCTCCTTTCTTCTATTGATATTCCTAGAAATCAATTAACACCCAATTTATGTGTTCTCTAGGAACACTTTATGCCATTTTCCAACTGTATTTTCACTTTGCATATTCTTCCATTATTTGTTTTACAGCTTCATTCCACTATAGAATTTATATCTCATACATAATCATGTGATTCCTACATTTGATCACCTCATCAATAACTTATCAGATTAAAGAATGAACAAGGTCTTCATTGATCTTCTCTATCCAAAATCTACGCGCTTTTATTTTTGCATCATCTTACTCTATATTTTTAGGATCACACATTTGTTGTGCGAAGATCTCAATGAGGTTCAAATCTTTATCCATGAGTTTCTCACTTCTTTCAATGAATTTCTCTAATCCACTCACACATTGCAACAAAGTGTCACCTTCCCAACTCAGCTGCAATCTCCATTTCTCCAACATTGGAACTTCTTGTTCCATTACCACCTTTTCTTTTATCAACTCTTAAACCTTTTCCCTAAAAATTTCCTTTAATTGTTGCATCTCTATGTCATTCTGCTCCCTATGGTCCTTACATTCCTCTGTGAGCCTTCTAGACTTATCAAACCAATGGTATGCTTCTTTGCATTTACCAATTTCATCTCTTATTGATTCTTCACCCTATTACACCAAATGCTTTATCCATTCTTCAACCACGTTTATCTTATGTTTTAACCCTTCAATGGTATCCACCTGCTCTATTGACATTGGAACTAGATTTGGTGGCAATTCACTCAGGGATTGACTAAACTGAGCTATAGCTCGAATAAAATTCTCTAAACAGGAAACTCTTTCTGTAAATTCTCTTTTCTTTTATTTATCCTTCCTCATGCGAGCAGTTGTAGCTTCTAGATTCATTCTCATTTCTTCCAATTCCTTCTCTCATGAGGAATGTCCTATGTTGATTGTGGTGACCTGATAATCCCTAGCCATCACTTCATGCTTGTCCTTTTCTCCCATAGGAGTGGCTATTTGGAGAGTCTTCCCTCCATCTGATTTCCTCTTCATAGAATTTCTGGTTCTTTCTTTACCCTTAGGCTTAGGGGTTTCTAACTCCTGCACTAAAATCCTAAAATCAAGAGGTACCAACTCCACTTCTACTGGCAAAGCCAATTTCCTAACTAACCAGTCAGGTGCTTCTTAATCTTGCCTCACTTCTTCATGGCCTTGTTCCTGATGGCCAATATGTCCAAGAACATTCTCCTCTAACTCTTCATCATTACCTGTTACAACCCATAAATCTTTTACCTTCTCTACTCCTTATGGCAAAGACATTGGATTTTTGTGACCTGAATCACTACATTCTATCTTTCCTTTCTCTCTTCAGGGTTTATGTTTATTGGTTCTATTTTATTCTTCTCAACCCCATCCTCCAAAGAAATCTATCCATGTTACCCTAAGGCATTAGGATTTTTACCATTCTCCTACTCCTTATTTGGGGTTTGATAAGATTCTTCATTTGGATCCATATCTGATTCTTAGGGTTGATAATCAATAGTTTCAATCTCCCTTGACAAAGGTTGATCATTTCTTGCACACTCATCACGCTCTTCTCCCTCATCTATTATAGAAATGGGGTTTTGCATTGTAGTGTCCCATGTTTCTCTCTATGGAGATGCTACTCTTCCTACATTAATTTCCTTAAAATTTTCCACCTCTTGGGTGAGTTGTCCCACTACAAACTTTATTTATTTCTTCTTTATCCTCCATACCTTCTTCAGTATTTGACAATTCTTCTATCACGAGTTGCATCATGGAGGTCCCTCCAGATGGATTCTCCTTAAATCACTACAATATATCAAACAATTTCTCCATTTCCTTCATAGCCTATTCTATAGTCACTTTCAACTCCTCATCTATAACCAAGGGTGTTCCCCCTAGAGTTTTCCTCATTGTTGTTGTGCTCACAGAAGGAAGAGAAGTAAACATAGCACCCACTTTTTGTGATGTTGACATTTTCCTATCATACACCTGTTCTTTCATACCTGATTCTTCTGGGGTCAAGATTTGTGCTCTTGGAAATGTTGTAGAAGATGATGCCATCATTGGAGTCTTTAACATATTAATGGGAACAATCAAGGTTTCTTTGTTTGGATCATTTGGCTATGAAGCCACTAAAATTCCTTGGCTTAGCACATCAGGGATTTTATCTCTACCCTATTCAATTTCTCTTGCTTCAATAACTCTTCTTTTCTTTTCCACACCTTCATCATACCCTAATTCACTCACCATATTTTGTTTCGTCTTTCTTCCCTTTGGGTATGTGGGTGTCATCCCAACCTCTCTTCTTTTCTTTTCCACACCTTCATCATACCCTAATTCACTCACCATCTTTTGTTTCCTCTTTCTTCCCTTTGGATATGTGGGTGTCATCCCAACCTCTCTTATTACCTGAAGGTACCCATTTATACATGACTAAGTGTATTCCAACACCTGCTTGGAAGCCTCTTCAAGGGTTATCATCTTCTGCCATCCCCAATCTGGGTCTAGGATAGGGTCTAGGATAGGTTCATCATATTTACCTCCCATTTATCAACATCCATCATTCAAGAACATCATGTGTTTCATAGGCTTTCATTTGGGATAGTGACAACCTTAGGTAGGACCACTTCCTCACATCATGGTAATCTTCACAACCATTCCAGAAGTCCTCCAAGTGGGGTTCATGAGCATACTTCTTGTTTACCTACTTATCCAACTAATCCAATGGGTCATAGTTATCCCTCCTATACATGAAGAAATCCAATCTACATTCTTTCAGTTCATCCTCACATAGCTTGGCACTTTTGACAAAAGATGCACTTATAATTCCCAATAGTAATAGGGAATTTCATTTCTCCTTTCTTGTGTAGTTGCAAAAAGCCGTTATGAGATGGTATTACTTTCCTTGCAAACTCAAGCAACAATATTTTATTTGTGGGATACCTGGGTGACCTAAAGAGGTAACCAGTGAACCTTCAATTCTGATATAATTGAAGGTAGGGAACTAAATGAACCAGCACCCCATAGTTCGTATAGCATCTTGTGCTTTGAGGGATAATCTCTTGGCTTTATCTCCCTCTATTATTCTGACCAATTTCATGGAGAATACATCATTCACCCTACAATATTATTCCTTATAGCCCACAGTAGTAATTTTTTTCCTGGTTCTCTTCCTAAAGTTTCCACTCTATTCAATCCCTAGATATTAGCTCTTAGGGCATAGGAATAGACAATATATGAGTACATAGTGAACCATTGGGAATTAGGAAAGGTTTGTATCTGCTCATGCAGTCTATCAGTAATAAACCTTGCCCAATGGATTCAGACAAGGTCTTCCCTCATTTTCTTGATAGTTTCAAACATCCATAGTTCAAACTTGCTAGCATCTTTGCAACCATCCACTCTACGAGCATTAGGGTTATCATTTCTTGGACTTCTTGGATGAATAATGACCTTACAATGTGCTTTGGTATCCTCGTCATTCTCTCCTAAAACCATGTTGACATGATTTTTTTCTTCCACACTCATATAAGCTTTTGCTACCTCCTCTATGTTCAATACATTCGTTCTAGTGAACTCGGGAAGCCCAAATGTGTATACACTACCATCCATTGGAAGGTCTATATAAACTCTCCCTTCCTTTATGACCACTCTCCTGTCTCTGTCATACCACTTCATACATTCTAGCACCAATTCAGGGGCTTCCATGGCTAATGGGAACCTTGTCGCCAAGTGCATTCCATTGACAACAATGTTTTTTCTACATTGGTAGGAATCTTGTTGTTGAGTTCTTCACACAAACTTATGCTCATTAAATCCTCCCAGATGGGTATCCATTATCATTCCATAGGTGGGCATAGCTTGAGAGACAAGAAATTCAAATTCCTCTTTTGGTTGTTTCTTATGTAAAGTATTCATGTTTCCTTCGATTTCCTACATGATTGGTGTATATGGGCTCTGCATACGAATTAGGGATTATTCTAACCATGCATTCCTAATAATTTCATCAAATTTCACTACTCACAACTATTTACTTGCTAAAATTAGGTTAATTTCCTTCAAATTAAGCCACATTTTCTTTCAAAAATTACATAGTGGAAATAGTATTTCACCAAAATTAAGCATCCATGAAAGATTTTATGAAGCTCATTAGAAATACCTAGTTTTTTTTTTTATAGGGTTGAAGAGACACATAATTAGACTTTGATAATCATGTTCCTTTTGGTATCTCGACACTTACTTTTTCTCGTGCACCTCGACTATCATTTCAATTCGTTAATGACTTTATGAATATGTTTCCTTGTATGCGGTGATTTGTTATAGAAGCAATTGCATGCTTGAGGTAGTGACAAGTATGTGTAAATCCCACCTTTAAATTCCTTTACAGTTGTTCTTTAATTATCCTAAAGAAAACTACAATATTGGTAGGTAAGGGTTCACATCGTGGAGCCTCTGATTTTTGCACCATGGCCCACCTCTGAAAAGAAAGAAATGAATGAAGCTAACATGGTATGCTTGTGTGTCACATTTATCCATGCTGACAAGAGCGATTGAGTAAGTGTCTGGCTCACAAACTAAGAAACTAACTTGCATTTAAGGATGAAACACCCGACATCCGACTTTAGGAAAAAGCCAAGTTAGGTTTTCACTTACTAGGTGAAATAAGACCGGGTGTAAAGAGGACCCAAGTGTGGGAAAAAATGAGACCGCTATAACTTACGAAAACTTAGTTTAATAAAATTTGTGTCTCTAGTGCCAAAGAAAAAGAGAACCCAACAAATGAGCTTAGTCGATCGGGAAAAAACTCCCCAAATGAAAAGTGGGCAGATGAAAACTCATCGTGTGTAAAGACCTATCAGGTAAAACCTAAACATTGCATGATTTGCAATACACTTAGACCACCAACACCCAACACTCGAAAACCCAAGAATCTGGATAAGCGATAAAACTTTGAGGGACTTAGGATTTGTAAAATTCCAAGGTAGAGAGACCACTAATATGATTAGGAGCTGGGCATTTTTGGAACAAGGCCTTCCTTTTACCATCCCCTCTGAAAGACACAACTAGCACAAACAAGAGGCCAAGAAAAGGCCAAGAAAAGCGAAAAGAGGGGTCCACACTTTTCCAAGGGAAAAATGGGGCGTGGTGTGAGACCGCACAACATCAAGGTTAACCTAGCTCAATCTAAGAATAAAGAAGGGATAGAACTAGAGGTTTCACCAAATGTGGGAGAAAGTCTCATGATGAGAAGAGCACAAGATAAAAGTTTTGGTGGCTCATGGATTTGAACCAATATCTTTCAAACTATATTCACTTTAGGTGGAAAGGTATGTTGAGTTATTATTGATGGAGGTAGTTGTGAGAATATGGTTTCTAGGAAAATCGTAGAAAATTTGAATTTACACTATGAAATGAAAGGAAATATGCATCCACCCAAAATAATTTCCACATAACCCAAATAGAGAAATCTATGCAAACAAGTATTCAAAATCCATATGCAAAAGAATAGACAACATACCATCAAAGATGACACAAGATATACCCTGGAAAAACTCTAAAGAGGGAAAAACCTAACCTCCAAAAGCATCCATAACTCATGTATTATTCAACAACAAAGATTGTAATACATCTTCAGAGTCCTCCATGAACACCTGTGAAACATCAAGCCCTCTACAAGTACTCCATGTGAACAAGCATGTAACCACACATCCCATGCCATTCTTCAACCCTCAAAAATTCTAACAAGAGCTAACCTATCAATTAGCCAACTATCTAACTTTAGAAAACTACTCATGTGTTTCTTTTATAGAAATAAGCTCACATAAAACCATATGACTAATACCATGAGCTTACAAAACCATTAACCCCTCACATTTAATATTGATAGTAAGTTTTTCCAATATTAAATATGCATCCCATGTGTAACCTCACATTAATTTTTTAATCTAATGTTACATACAACACATAAAGTGACTGCAAGATTGCTAGACCCATGTGGTGCACACATCCCTAGATTCCCTAGGTGCACCACATAATAAATAAATAAATATTATATTATAACATTATGCAAGGTGGATAACACACCTTTTCCTAATATTCCTGGGCACTTGTTGTATACATTGCATAAGGGGTAAACAAGTAAACTCAAACATGAACAAGGGAACAATCCCCATAGCTACATATATCATCAAGGAATCAAAGTGCTCCATGTGCTCCATCAAGATACCTACAAGAAGAATCAAGGTGATCACCACCTCAATCATGAATTCTCTCATCCTCCATCATGGCAATGCACAAAGATAAGAAGCCACATTATCTGTCACAAAAAAGCATAAGTCCTTCCTCCAACCAATATCCCAATATACAAACACTCAATCCAAAGGTAACAAGTATGTATCAATAGTTGTCAAGATAAAATCACCATGGCTGAAAATAGCACCCACAAAAAATTCTAACACATCCAACTATCCATACCTCAAAGGTGTACAAATCATGACAAGTGAACCTCATGCCATCAACATATACAACCCATAACATGCAATCACAAGCTCCAAGTGCCAAGCTCTACTTTTATTAATTTTATCAACTTTTGGCAAAGTTGATAAATGCAATTTTTCTTTTTCTTTTTTAATATTAAGTTATTAATCTTCTTTCTATTAAATGTTTGTTGAAAATCTAATAGTTTCTCCTTTAATTTTTTGGTAACATTTTTTTGTTAAAATTTCTCAATATCACTTGATTCCATTTATGAAATGTTGATAAATATTCTTTTAATGTTTTTATGATAACCAATCAAATAACTTTTTTCTACAAAGATGTTTTGGTATCGCTTAATTTCATTTATGAAATACTAGTAAATGTTCATTTTAGATATTAATGTTAACCAAAGTCATTTACATTGATGATTTTTGAGGTTATGTTTGTTTAGACACATGTCAATGATTTAAATGATATAAGCTAAAAAATGAGAGAAATTTTTAGTGTAGCCCAAAAAATGAAGATGTTAGTGTCTGGCTATTTTATAATGACCTATTTTCATTTGTGAGTTTTTTCCATTTGTTGAAGGCCCAAAAATATATAGTATATTTATTTATTGGAGTGCTTTCTCATTGTATGACCAAATTTGCATTATGCCAAACTTCTCGATCCCCTACCCTTCTATTATTTCTTTGATGCACATTGCCCATGAATTTTTCTTAATATTTGAAATGTTGGAAATTTTCTTTTTCATTTTACACTTAGAGACTTTTTGTTTCCCTTTTTTTCCATTTTAAGCTTAGATACTCTTTGTTTAGTTTTTATTTTTTTATAAATAACTATTCATTTTATCATTTATAAAAAATTGTAGAGCAGCAAAAATATTAAAGAAATACATTGCAAATAATAACAAAAATGATGAGGAATTTCATTATAATCATCCGGAAAATTACATCCAATATATTGGATTTTTTAAAAGCCATTACTTTCCCGTGAATAACCACTCCAAATTCTCTTACGAAAATAACTTCCCAAAAGCTAACTATTAATTTATTTATTACTAAAAGCTAACCTAATAACTAATTTATTAAATTTAAACTTTATTTTCCTAACAATCCCCCCTTAAAGTTTACATAATGGAAAAATGAAAACAAAATCTAAAAGTGTAATAAATTCCTAACACATCTCACCCTTAAGTTTACATCACAAAAACAAAAACCAAAATATTGTATCAACGTCAACCTAAACTTTTTGGTCTAGGAAAATGGTCTAATTAGCCAACCTTGCATCAACATTAACCCAAACTCCTTTTTCTAGGAAAATGTCTTGAGAATCAACCCAAACTCCTCATGTTTAAGTAAATGTTCTGATTATCCAACTCTACATCAACATCAATCCAAACTCCTTATATCTGGATAAATGTTATGATTGTCCAATATTTACTTGTGAATCAAGACACACTCCACTATTCACAAGAAAATCACCAACCAACTGTGAATCGAGACTCATTCCATTATCCACATTACCACTTCATTTGTACATCGAAACTTACTCAATTATCCACAAATACACATCTAAGAAACTATGGATCAAGACACACTCAATTATCAATAGACAGTTTGTGTATTCAACTATCCACAGACCAATAACAACTCACCAAGTTTGTGAATTCAACTATCCACAAACCAACAAATCATTGCATGCCCCATCTTGCTCCTGAAAGGACTAGAGATGAAACAAATGTTTCTCATGCAAGAATCATCCTTGAGCGAGAAGCTAGCTCAGGATGATAGATGTCCACCTGCCTCCATTTCCTCCAACCTCCAATTCTACCTATTTAATGCTTAGAGAACATATAAATCCTCATTGTCTTGATCACATAATGTAATATTACAAATTTCTCCCTCTGTTTCAATAGCAATTAAAGAATTAACTGCTTTTAACTTTTCATCAATAAGATCTCTAGCACGTTGAATACAATTCATTAGAATATGTCCTCTTTGGTTACAATTGAAGCATTTGTTATTATTCTTTCATGTTCAAGCATTAGTTTTCTTTTTGAAAAAGAAAGAAGATTCCACAAAAGTTGAGTGAGTTTTAGAGTCTCTTTTCTCTTCATCAATTAAATAAGATATTGCATTCTCTTGGATTCAATTTCTTTAAAGTAAACATAATATTGTCAAAACTTGAAGGCATGTTATTTAATAAAATAGCTTTGGCATCATCATCATCAACTCAACAAGTTGATTAAGAAGAGAACGAAAAATACTGATATGTTGAACAATACTATCACCCTCATTCATTTTCAAACCAATATTTTTTTGCTTCATTCCCATTTTAGGACTTGAAGCATGTGAACCAAATAAAGAATTAATACTTTCCCATATTTGGTTTGAGGTTTTTTTCAAATCAATATGATGTAAATATGCATCAGATAATCCAAGACCAATCATTGTTGTAGCTTTACGATCTTTTGTTGTCCATTTTAATAGTTCATCTACATCTTGTGGTTTTTTAATAGTTCCATTAACAATCTCCCAGAGATCTTTTTCTATTAAACCCAGTTGCACTTTGACTTTCCATGTATGAAACTCATGACCCTCAAACTTCAAAATAAAATATGATTTCTCTATTTTAAATAAAATCAATCTAATCACTTATCACTCCATTTTTATAGAACAATAGAGAGATCATAAATATTCAGAATGAACTACAATGTTTTAGTTTTTTTTTTTTTAACTCATACTATACCACCTCCTTATAGGCTGTTAGTTCACACATTGAAAAGATGCTTACTAAAGACCAAAAAATGATTTAAAACTGCTTACCAAAGACCAAAAACAAAATTTGGTTTCTGATTTGTTCACTCACATGCCCTTTCTGCAACAATGTTTATTCATGCCTCCAAATAGCTATATGCATCATAATGCCCAATCTAGAGAAGTTGTTGTAAAGACTTGAGAGAAGCAACACTTCAAATGAATTATGTGCTAAAAAACCCTTCAAGCACCTTTTGCACAACAAGTCTCCACAAATTCTTTAATCGCAGGCACACATGAATCATTAATGCTTTGATACCAATGTAGATCAACAAAATTATAGGGGAAATATTAAAGAAATACACTGCAAATAATAACAAAAATGATGATGAATTTCATTATAATCATCTGGAAAATTACATCCAATACATTGGATTTTTTTAAAGCCGTTATTTTTTCATGAATAACCACTCCAAATTCTCTTATGGGAATAACTTCCCAAAAACTAACTATTAATTTATTTATTACTAAAACTGTTGGAAACGAGGTGTCTCAACCTTGCTATTTTCGTAGATTTGATTTATTCATTTAAGATTTTCCTACAGATGTTTTACTTTGTCGATGCTTTGAAAATAGAAATATTAGTTGTCATAAGATGGCCATGTGATAGTATATCATGGAAGGATTATTTTTAGAGATATTACGACAAATTTTATGACATCTTTGAGGGTCAAAAATCAGGGAGAATATCATGGACATGAGAGCCTAATTTTAGACTGAAATCTTGCATTTTTTGGGCAATACACCTCATGAGAGGTTTTGCACATGGCTTTGTAAATGGTTTCTTGTATAGACAGGGATCTATAAATTGAAAGCTTGAGGAGTAGTTTGTGTGTTGAGTTTGCAGGTACTATTATGTTGTCGAATTGTTGTCATAATTCTTCCAGAATTGTTTACCGGTTATACTCCTATAAAAGACTTGCTCTGCAAGTGTATGTAATCTTGTGGTTGGATTTGAAATACATTAAGTAGGATTTGGAGTGTGGGGTTTTTCACCCGAAATGGTTTTCCCCATGAATATCTTGTGTTCATAGTTTATTTTCTATTGAATGTGTTTCTATATTTTTTGTAACTGTTAGATAAGTTTTAAATTTTGCGTAATATCTCTTTTCAAGATTAGCGTAGGAAATTGTTTCCACTACTATAATTTCCTTACAAGTGGTATTAGAGCTTGATCACCTTTGGTTTCAGTTGTGGGTTGTTGGGTTTTTTGTGCTAATCAAGTTTGAGTGGGAGCTTGTGCAAAGGATACATTGTGATTTTGTCGCAAATATCTTTTCCGAATGGCGAACAAATCTGGGAGGATTGAGGTAGAGAAGTTTTCCGGCATGAACTTTGAAATGTGGAAGCTGAAGATGGAAGATCTATTGATTGATTGAGATCTATGGGATGTAGTGGATGAAAATGTCCAAAGGCCTACGGATCTAGCTTTGGCTGCAAAATATGATGTAATGGATAGAAAACCTAAAGGTCTCATTAGACTATGTCTTGCAGATTCAATCCTATTAAATGTTCATGAAGAACCCACTTCGAAGAATCTTTGGAAGAAGTTGGGTGAGATATAACAAGATAAATCTCTAGTAAATAAGATTTTCTTGAGGAAGAAGTTGTATTCCTTGAGAATGGAAGAAGGTGGAAGAATTTTTGAGCATCTGGAAACATTCAATATGGCGGTCACTCAGTTGACCTCAGTTGGGGTTAAGATGGATGAAGAAGAAAGGTGCTATACTTTGTTGTGTTTGCTGCCAGACTCATGGGACAGCCTAGTCATGGCCATTGGGAGCACTTTTGTCATCTTGAAGATGGAAGATGTTGTTGGTTCTCTACTCTCTGAAGAGATGAGAAGGAAGGTCTCTCTAAACACCAAAGAGGCTTTGAGTGTTCAAGGAAGACAAAAAGAATGAGGCAAAGATGAGAAGTAGCATGGCCATTCCAAGTCCAAAAATAAGGGGAGATCAAAATCTCCTAGTAAGTCCAAGGTAATATGTTGGAACTATGGCAAACCCAGACACTTCTGAAAGGAATGCAAATGGGTGTTTAAGAAAAATATTGGTTCAAATGGAAATGTTGAAAAGTATAAGGTACAGTTGGTTGTGAAGGGATACTATCAGGTTCAGGGTATTGATTACGATGAGATCTTTTCTCCTATTGCTAAAATGACATGCATTCGGCTTTTATTATCTATTGTAGCAACTTATGATCTAGAGGTGGAGCAAATAGATGTGAAAATTGTGTTCCTTCATGGTGATTTGGAGGAAGAAATTTATATGACACAACCAGAGCACTATGTGGTAAAAGGTAAAAGCAAGTTGGTTTGTAAGTTAAAGAAATATTTGTATGGCCTTAAACAAAGTCCTAGGATGTGGTACTAGAAGTTTGATACATATGTGTTGAGTTTTGTGTAGTCTAAATCTGATCACTGTGTATATTTTAAATCTGATGGTGATTATTTCCTGGTAATTGTTTTATATGTTGATGACATGTTGTTTATTAGGAAAGGAAAAGGTTTGATTATAGAATTGAAATCTCAACTCTCTGCGAAATTTGAAATGAAAGATCTTGGTGCAGCAAAACACATACTTGGGATGGAGATCAAAAGAGATCGTGAGAACATAAAGCTATGGCTTGTCTAGAGTAAGTATGTTTACGTTGTTTTGCAAAGGTTCAACATGCAGAATTATAAACCACTTGTTGTTCCTGTTATAGGGTGAAATCACAATACTATGTCTCACTTTTTGCCCAAGATGGACATTTACATCTTCATCTTTTGAGACCTATAGCAACTAAATCATTAAGAATTTGAAGATGATGTGAAGTAGTGATTTGTGGAAATTTGTGTGTAGATTCTAAGTATATTTAAAAAAAAAAATTGAAACAAATCATGAATATTTCAACATCTCCTTTAATAACTAGTTTTAAACAAAAAACAACATTTTCAGAAAGTAACATTTGTGTCGTACAACATAACTTTTTTTCTATAAAGGATAAAATTCTAATTTTTGGAATATAGATTCTCAACATCAATATCTAGGGAATGGATATTTTTTCATAATATATATATATATATATATATATATATATATACGCCAAGAGGCGTTCTATCAGTGACAGTAACAGATCAAAAGACCTAAGTACATAAAAAAGAAATGGCAGTTACAATAGATTGATGTGCTCTGTGAAATGAAGAGTCAAGAATTTGTAACTGGCGGTAGTGCTAAAGGTAAACATCGATAATGCTTTAACTTCCCATCATGGTAAGCATGTCGATCAACGTTTTTGTTAGTTTATTGGAAGGAATGGTGGAAAACCAAGCGATTCCATTACTCATTTAAAAAGGCAAAGGAGGATGTAATTCAATTTTTTATTTCTTAATTGTGTCTGTAGTTGCTTTTAGAAAAAAGCGATATTGGAGATGCACCTCAAATGGATTGATCCTCTTGCTAAATTAGATGGAAAGCCATAAACCTATTTGCTAGCAGCTTAGCCGGTGATCACATGATAATGTGACCGATAGGGAAGAATGAACTTTTCTCAACCATTGTGCATGGGGCCCCAACGATCCGAGAAATTAGCAGTAATATTACAAAACAATTAATATTCTCCAGTCAAAAGTTGTCCATACCTTAACTGTCCAAATTTTCTAGTTTGCATTTTATACGTCTATCCTTATTGTTCAATTTATCCTCTTCTGAAGGGATTGAAATAATTTGTTATTGTTGTCCTTGGATTTTATTCCATTAATTAGGCGTGTGTGAACTTGGTTGGGTTTCAAAAATGGTGACTACTTTTAGGGTAGTGTACCTTCTTAATACAATAAGTGAGCTTTTGTAAAGTGAACCTGAAATCATTGAAAGCGAAGTTTAAATTATACATGAGTAGTATTCTATTAGTAATGATGCCTTAATATGGGATGAAAGATTCAATTCAAAGCATTTCTTCTTTGAGGTGGGTCATTATAACTAAGATATTTACTAGCATATGTATCTTAAATTTAAGATATATAAATTATAAATTTGATGTGGGTCATTTTAACTAAGATATTTACTAGCATTTCTTCCTTGATTTGAGGTGGGTCATTATAATGGATATGTGCATGCTACTTATATTGCACAGACCTTTTGTTTGGAATTACACAAAAGCTCTGCTATCTTTGGCCTGCCTTCAAATGCAAGCATACAAAACTTTTAACATATTTTACAAATTTGAAATTGCCATCCGTAGAAATTCGCTATTTTCTTGTATTTCCACAATTTACGCCTCGAGAGTATACAAAATATTATCAGTATTTTACTCAACAAATTTTTTTTTTTTTATTGAGTGCAATATATGTTTAACAAAGGTTATTCCGAAATTTTCTATGGTTGAAGAGTACCATTTGGAGAATCACTAAAATTTAACAACTAGATAATAAATATTTTATGAATTTTATAAATTAGAATTCAGTTTAATTTTACAATGAAATCTAAGTTTTACAAATATTGTGGTGATTTGATTATTTAATTAGTATATGATTAATTATGATGACAATTAGTGTTAGGGTTGGGTTAAAGTTCAATTGTGGTTAGGGTTAAATTTAGAGTTCTAAGATAAAGCTGAGGGTTTGGGTTTAATTAGTATGTTGTGGTGATTTGATTATTTAATTAGTATATTTGATTATTTTGTAGTGAGCCATAAGTAGATTATTTATGGTTTTCAAATTACACAATCCAACTTCTAAATATTAAGATTAAGTATAAAAGAAATATTCTAAATTTACTATTGCATATAAAAAAAGTAAGTTTCTAAATTAATATAAGATATCTAGAGTTGCCTAATTTTAAAAACTAAATATTCTAAATTTACTATTTAATATAAAAGTAAGTTTCTAAATTAATATACTTAAAATAAAAAGTTGAAAAATCTTTAAAAATGAAAAGTATCTTTGATGTCATTGTAAAATATGTTTTAATAATAGAATAGAAATAAAATCATAAAAAGATGAAAAACAATTTTCTTTTTTAAAAATTCTAAATTAATGTGTTTAAAATTGAAAAAATAGAAAATTAAATAAAAAGGGAAATATTCTAAATTTACTATTACACATAATCTTTAAAAAAGAAAAGTATCTTTGATGTCATTGTAAAATATTTTTAAATAATAGAATAGAAATAAAATCATAAAAAGATGAAAAACAATTGTCTTTTTAATTGGGTTTAATTATAATTCTAAAATAAATCTTTGGTTACGCTTAGGGTTAGGGTTATGGTTGGGGTTATCATCACGAATAGGGGTTAGGGTTAGGGTTAAGGTTAAGGTTAGGGATATGGATAGGTTTACAAATGATAAAATATAGTAATTTGGTTAGGGTTAGAGTTAAAATTGGGATTAGGGTTGGGCTTATCATCACGAATAGGTTTATCATCATGAATACAAATTAGGGTTAGAGTTAGGATTAGGGTTAGGGTTAGGGTTAGTGTTAGGGTTAGGGTTAGGGTTATGCTTATTGTTAGGGATAAGTTTATAAATGATAAAAAATAGTAATTTGGTTAGGGTTAGAGTTAAATTTGGGATTAGGGTTGGGGTTATCATCATGAATAGGGATTCGGGTTAGGGTTAGGGTTAGGTTAGGGTTAGGGTTAGGGTTAGGGCTATGGTTATGAATATGGTTATGGTTAAGGTCAGGGTTAGGGTTAAGGTTAGGGTTATGGTTATGGTTAGGGTTAGGGTTAGGGTTATCATCACGAATAGGATTAGGGTTAGGATTAGGGTTAGGGTTAGTGTTAGGGTTAGGATTAGGGTTAGGTTTATCATCACGAATAGGATTAGGGTTAGGGTTAGGATTAGGGTTAGGGTTAGGATTATGGTTAGGGTTAGGGTTAGGGTTATCATCATGAATATTGGTTAGGGTTAGGGTTAGGGTTAGGGTTAGGGTTAGGGTTAGTGTTATGGTTATGGTTAGGGTTAGGGTTAGGGTTATCAACATGAATAGGATTAGGGTTAGGGTTAGGGTTAGTGTTAGGGTTAGGATTATGGTTAGGTTTATCACCATGAATAGGATTAGGGTTAGTTTTAGGGTTAGGGTTAAGGTTAGGGTTATGATTAGGGTTAGGGTTAGGGTTATGGCTAGGGATATATGTTTATAAATGATAAATATAGTAATTTGGTTAGGGTTAGATTTAAAATTGGGATTAGGGTTGGGGTAATCACCACAAATAGGTTTATCATCATGAATAGGGGTTAGGGTTAGGGTTAGGGTTAGGGTTCGGGTTAGGGTTAGGGTTAGGATTTATTATTATTATTATTAATATAACTAATAATATAATAAAATAATATAGTATAATTATATATTAATTCATGTTATGTGTTGTGTCGGACTGCTATTAGCATATATATCTTAAATTTAAGATATATAAATTACGACGAGATATATCGAGGCATTTAGCTTTTCAATTTAATACATCTATATTAAAGTTGACTGATGAAAAATTAAATGCCTCAATATATCTAGCGTAATTTATATATCTTAAATTTAAGATATATATGCTAGTTTAATTAACTTTCGAAGTCATGTAACTATAATTTGGACATATGTGTGTGGTACAACCTAACTTGTGTATATATCAAAATCCATTTTTTCTTTTTTTAGTGAAACAAGGATATAAATACCTAGGGAATGGGTATTTTGATAGGTGTGAAGGAGACTCTATTGTGGGTATGATTTAATACTAGAGGGGTTATATCCAAGGGGGTTTGATCTAAGGGGGTATTATATATTCCTATCTAATTAAAAACCTTTAGATGGAACCTCTCAAGGCTAAAATTATTATTTTTCCTAAAAAAAGTGATTTCAAGCAAAACTCAGCATGTCCCAAAAGTGAGACACACTATTGTGGCAACACCCTAGTACATTGGGAATAAAGCTCTCTATTTCACAATCTCCTGCATCCCCATCGGAGATGGAAGACATGAGCAGAGTGTCTTACCAGAGTGCAATTGGAAGTTTAATGTATGCTATGGTCTATACAAGACTAGACATTGCCCAAGCAGTGGGAGTTTTTTCTCGTTTTATGTCTAATCCTGGAAGAGTGCATTGGGATGTAGTTAAGAGGGTCTTCAAATATTTACGAGGTACAACAGAGTACTATATATGTTTTCATGGTACAGGAGATCAGCATTCCCTTAGTATTCATGGTTTTGTGGATTCAGATTGGGCTGGTGATGTTGATAGCAAAAGGGTCCACCAGTGCATATGTGTTTACTATTAATGGTGGTGCAATTAGTTGGATGAGCAAGCGATAGGCTGTAGTCACTTTGTCCACTATTGAGGCAGAGTACATGGCAGCTACTCATGTCTGTAAAAAGCCATTTGGCTGAAGCGTTTGTGTTCAGGTATTGGATTGAAATAGGGTGCAGTTACACTTTATTGTGACAGTCATAGTGCAATTTTCCTTGTGAGGAACCTAGCTATTCATGCAAGGACCAAACACTTTGATGTTCAGTATCATTTCATGAGAGATATAGCCGAGGATGGCAGGGTGAAGCTGGAAAAGGTAGAGACAGTGGCGAATGTTGCAGATGCATTAAGTAAGCCTGTAAGCACAACGAAATTTAGGTGGTGTTCAGAGTCTATGGAAATTTTGGCCCCTAGCAATTGATCCATGATGGTATGTTTCTCTTAGCTCTCACAAGGTATTCGACAAGTGGGAGAATGTTGGAAATGAGGTGTCTCAACCTTACTAGTTCCATAGATTTGATTTATTCATTTAAGATTTTCCTACAGCTATTTTACTTTATTGATGCTTTGAAAATAGAAATATTGGTTGTCATAAGATGCCCATGTGATAGTATATCATGGAAGGATTATTTTTAGAGATATTATGACAAATTTTATCACATCTTTGAGGGTCAAAAATCAAGGAGAATATTGTGGACGTGAGAGCCTAATTTTAGACCAAAATCTTGCATTTTTTGGACAATACACCTCATGAGAGGTTTTGCACATGGTTTTGTAAACCATGGATGGTTTCTTGTATAGCCAGAGGTCTATAAATTGAAGGCTTGGGGAGTATTTTGTGTGTTGAGTTTGCAGGTATTGTTATGCTGTCGAATTGTTGCGAGGATTCTTCTAGAATTGTTTATAGGTTATACTCCTGTAAAATACTTTCTCTACAAGTGTATGTAATCTTGTGGTTGGATTTGAAATACATTGAACAGGCTTTGGAGTATGGATTTTTTCACCCGAAAGGGTTTTCCCCATGTATATCTTGTGTTCATTGTTTATTTTATGTTGAATGTGTTTCTAGATTTTTTGTAACTATTAGATCAGTTTTAAATTTTGCATAATATATCTTCTCAAGATTGGCATAGGAAATTGTTTCCACTACTCTAATTTCCTTACAAAAACCAACCTAATAACTAATTTATTAAATGTAAACTTTAATTTCCTAGCAAAAATAATTGCACATTCTCAAAAAAAGTGGGTAGATAAGAAATCACATTCTTAAAGTTCAAATGGGAATAACACTCAAATTAGAAAACATATAAAAACCAGCCACCAAATGGCAACAATAGTAGAAGAAGGGGAGGAGAAGGGTCCTGTTGATGATGATTTTGGCACCACAACAATGCAAGCAGACTATTACTATTCTACTTCTCCTGAAAGAGAAAGGCAACACATGGATGCCTTAGCTCCCAAGGTCTTTGTAGTTGGGTCTCAACTGTACTGATGTTACTCAGTGGTCAATGCAACAGTAATATTCAAGGGACCTGCTGGTGTGAGCTTCTGGATTGTTCTAAGATCAAGCATGAAATAAAACCTAATTTAACCAGGGTTTTTAAAGAAACAACAAAGAAATATCAGGGTTTCGAAACAGAAAAAGAACAATAGTTCATCTAATCTTAACCAAACTTGTTAACTTCAAGGAATTATAAACTAAAACTGCAGAACAAGATAAGCTTGTGATTGACACACAGCCTCTTTCATTCACAGTGCTAATTCGCATAACAGATTTTAATTACCATTTAAATAAAACACAAATAACCTTTCATCCCTTGAAGACTTTACAAATCAAATGATCAAATTAAGACAAATATCATTCAACAACACAACATGAAGTAGATTAAACTCTGATTGTTTCTACTGTTATTAAAATAGATAAACAATATTTACAAATCTGGCACAATAACCAGTGTACAGAGAATTTGAGGCTCCAGATTGTTTCCAACTACACTAAGAGAATTTAGAAAATACATTACAATCTGTACTGATACCTAACTGCTAAAAAAGAAGACAAGAGAATCTCTCATTACTAAGAATCAAGATGCAACTCTATCTCCTTCTGCCAACTAACTCTCAACAGTTCTGTTGTGACCTAACTCACACCTCGCCCCATTGCAAATGGGGACCCTTGTCGTTTTCCTTTTGGGGTTTTGCTTTCGCGTGTCTTGTTTTGTCTGCTCTTCATTTGGGGGTTTTAAGTCTGCATTTTGAACGGTCACCCGAGTCGAGTCAATGAATTTTAGCCTAGATCACTGAATAAACATCACCATCGTGCTTAGAAGGCCTGGGAGATGAAGATTGACTATCGTTTCGGTTGATTCTGACACTTCCAAATTTTTAGGGTTTCTCACCCAGGGCCCCCTATTTTTTAGGACCTACCTTTTTGGCACTTTTGGGCAATTCTGGGATCCCTATTTTTTAGGGTCTATTTTTGGAAAGTTGCTATTTTTGGAAAATTTCTATTTTTAGAAGGGTCACGAGTTTTGAAAATCCACTCAGAAGTTCGAAAAGATCAACGAAACTCTCAAAAAATCGATTCGAAGATTTTTTGAAATTTTGGGTAAAATCTGGAAAATCACAAAAAAGGTTCAAAAATCTGGAAAATTTGTTCAAAAATGGTGGTAAATTCTGGAAAATCACAGAGAAATCTGGTAAAGAGCACTAAAATTGGTGAAAATTCATGAAATCCGTCAAGAAATCCGAGCAATTCATCAAAAAATCTGGAAATTCATGAGAAATCTGGGCAAAACTGAACATTTATTCATGGAGAAAACTGAGATATTTGCCTAAGTATGGAAGACTTTCAGCTCACAGTCAATGGTGAAGCTTCAACCAAGTAATGAATGGCAACAGATCTGAGCAATTCCACTCTAAGTCAAGTATCAATGGCATAAAAATCTGAGCGATGGCCAACGAAGTAATGAAGTCCGCCCCTGGCAAAGCATCAAATGGTCAGGTCCAAGCTGAAGTCCGCCCTTGTCATGGCCTAGCATGAGCCAAAGTCTGCCCTTGTAAGTGGCATGAAAAATAGTCAAGTCCGCCTAAGTCAAAAGGAAAGTGGCAATGGAAACTAGCAAGTCCGCCCTCCAAAGTGGCAAGCCAAGACTTAAAGTCTGCCCTAGGCATAAAGTGAATGGCCAAGAAAAGGTTAAAGTCCGCCCAGCTAGAGATGGTAAGTGGCAAACAAAGTAAGGAAGTCTGCCCCTTGAACAAAAGATAAATTTGGCTAAGGCATGGACAAAGACAAGGTTAAAATGGCAAGGAAAATGACTAAGTCCGCCCAACCAAAGAGTGAAGTGGTCAACCACAAGGCAAAGTCCGCCTAGCCAAAATGTTAAATGGCCATCTCAAAGCCAAGGTCCGCCATGTATTGGAGAGCAAAAAAAATTAAAATTTTCCTAAGTCCAAACCTTTGAAAAATTAAAATATGCATGGCACTTAGAAAATTCGCCCAAGTGACTAAAGGAAATCTTCGCCATGGCTAGAAAAATTGTGGAAAAAATCAAACAAATGGAAAAATAAAATCGGACATGGCAAGATAAATTGCGGAAAATCAAGAGAATTTGGATGAAAAAATATTGGACATGGCTAGCTAAATTATGAAAAATCAAAAGAATATGGCAAAATAATTCTGGACATGGCTAGGAAAAAGTTGGACATGGCTAGAAAAATGTCGGATGAGAAGTATTTATGGCCAAATAAAATTGGACATGGCCAAATAATTTTGGAAAACGGTTAGAAAATCATGGCCAAACCAAATTGAACGATGAAGATTATGGCGGAAAAAATTGAAAAGGATGAAAATTCGCCTAAGGCATTGGCAATGAAATTTTCGAAAATCAAAAATAATTTGCCAATAAAACGAACGGGTTGGAATGGACACATAAAATAATTATTTTAATTATTTTAATCATTTATTTTCCAACACCAAAAAAAGAGATAAGTCTTGAAAATTTTGAAATTGGAAAGAGAGAAAAAGAGTTTTGTTAAACTGGAAATGAAATTAGAAACTTTCCCAGACGAGATGATCGAGGATAGAACTTGCCATACGAAAGCAAAGTGAAAGATGAGTTTGAACTTGTTTCAAAGGGAAACATTGCAAATTTACTAAAATGATCGACCTTCTCACTTCTATAAGTGATTTCATTTTTCATTTGTGCAATCACTCGATTTTAAGAAGAAAAGTGGTGAGAAGAGAATTGTTTAAGGCAAGAGGTTGAGAAAATTTGCAGCAAAGTGAAGGAAATAATCTATTATCAGCTTGCACTGCAATCGTGATCACATCTCCAAGAAGTCACAAGGCAGATTTGTTTTGTCCATTTCATGTTAACATGAAGCTTCACCATTTATTTATTTTTCCAGCTTGTTATTTTTTGCGAAATCTAATTTGATTACCAGCTGGAATGTTCTTTCAAACTGATTTTAATGTCGAATTCTTATTATCTCTTTCTTCCTTTTCTTGCAGATCTACTTTTCGAAGCATTCAAGATGAAGTTCGCAAGCAAAGGTGTGGAAACACAATCAAAGATCAAGTCCAAGTGGGAGCACGTTCTAGACACTGATCTTGGCCACGTTGATCTTGAAGATTTCCGGAAGAGAATGTATGGGACTGACGGACGTCTGCCTACACCAATTGCCATGAGGATGATGCGCAACGGAATCGTCCATGCAGCTCGATTTCCACCAGCTAAAGAATGTCCTAAGTTGATGGCAGAATGCGCACTACATTACAACGCACAAGACAAACAGATAGAAGCTCCTAACGGAAGAGTCCTTGCCTACTTTTCCGAGCCAGCAATCCAGGAGACTTTTGGCATTCCAGTATACAACCGAACATCCTATCGCACCAAGCAAGATGCACTCAAACTTTATCAAAGTCAGAAGGATCTCTGTGCATCCAACATAAACAAGAATTGGTTATTAAAACCAAAGCCTACTGCAAGCAAGATGCCAAAAAAATTGATCAGAACCCACTTCAAAGAGGAATATGGTGATATTGTTCTGCTACTTAACAGAATAGTAGGCAGTACCCACAGTGCTCCTTTCGAAGAATGGATGTACTATTTTATTGATGAGATAATCACTGGAGTCAACATGTTCAATTGGTCCAGGATGATTAGTGACAGCTTGCACGAACAATTGGTCAACTTTGAGCAGACCAAAAAAATTCACATGAGCTCATACATTGTATATTCACTCACAAGATATTATAAATATCCTGGCTTGACATGCAAGGGCGTGGTTGGCAACAGCGAGGGGAAATTGAAAGTCTACGATTTCTATCCGCAGCTACAGCTGAAAGAGAAGTCCCATTTCTGGAGAGCTCACGACGCCTTTTTGATGTATATCACCCGGCTTCTTCAAGGCGGAACGCACCAAAGACTTTCACATGAAGCCAAGAGCCTAATCAGTCGGTATGGATTCTGGTTCATTCAGTATCCTAAGTTCACCTACATCAAAATCCAAGGATTTTCCAGAAATCCTTATAGGCTGCCTGTCTATCCGACTAACAGGATGGTATTGTTGGAAGTGCTAAGGCAACTAGAAACATATCAAAACATCCAAAGGCCTAAGCAGAAAGCTACTGTTACCTTTCCGTTTTTCATTGGCAACATGGAGGAGTCATGCCCGACAGTACAAGCAGCAGAGGTTGCTCGACTGGAGATTCAGCAATATCCATTCATCTCATACAAATATAGGAGCAACTTCAATCCGCTCCATCACATCAAAACAGTGGACGGAGAAAGGTACAATTAGAGGACTTCTGGGCCAACGCAGCAGATGAATATGACGTAAGAAGAAGGTTGTGGTCAAGGTTGCCATTGAGCATGATAAGGGTGACAGAGCTCTTCAAAGTACCTGATCAGATGCAAGATGATGGAATATACGTGCAGCCAGGCTTCAAGGAGGATGAGCCACTTCCCCCTATAAAATGGTTCGAGCTTGAGATGGGTGATCTAGCCACTTTGATGCGCCCTGTATTCAAGTACTCTCAGTGGTGGATAGATCGTCAAGTAGAAGTGTTAAAACAGAGAAATGTGCAATTTACCTATGAGTTGATGGGTGATACCGAGTCATGTTCTTCGAACACCGGTGCATCTCGTGGAGATGGACCAGTAGATGCTGCCAACTCCAAGAAGAGGAAAGAAGCCGATAAATCTGCAATACAAGACAAAGGTAAAGAGATGGATGAACGCCCTTCTCGAAGGAAACACAAGTCCAAACCCCTCCAGTCGGCCACTTCTAGGAACATAGAAGAAATTCTTGCCTTGGATAGAGAATCCTTGGAAAATGCCCAGATCCCTTCTCCAGTTGAAAATATAGAGCCAATCCAGGTAGAAGATGATAATCAACCCTCTCCAGCAAGCACAGAACTCTTAGGATCGGATAACGACACAGACATCGAGGATGGAGAATTCGAGGAAGGAATGATTTTCGCCCTCAAAGGAATTGAAGAGGACCCATCCATCCAGGAAATCCAGAATATGCAGCTGATCCAAGAAGTTCAAAGTATGCCAAAAATTTAGGAAGAACAGGAAGTACAGGACATGCAAGACGTCCAAAATCAAGAGGACATAATTGAGCAGCCAACAGTCCAAGAATGGCTGAGGGAAAGATTGAAAAGAAAAGTGCCAGTGGAGGTCCTTGAGGAGGACAATGACACAGATTTTTTGGCCAGATTAGAGCAAACTGCCCCAAGGAAGAAGGCCAAGAAGTTCTCAACCATCTAGAGAGATGAAGTTGGAAATTGCACGGTGAAAATTGCAGTGCCTACGGCCGACAAGTTTCAAGACGAGATTGCTCCTGGGGAATATGCTATCACGACCATCGACATGGGTCCGGCAACAAAAGGGCAGGAAGTCGAAGACTTGGATAATTCCGTGGCCACCATCAAGGCCAGATTAGAAAAGGAAGTTGCCAAGAAAAAAGAGTACAAGAAAGAAATTCAACGTCTAAAAGACTACATCCAGCACCTGACCAAGCCCCTGAACGAAGGTGACCAAGTGGCGCCTTTACCTCCAAATGCCTCACAAGAACCAAGTGTGAACTTTGAAGAGGAGTTGACAACAGCGAGGGAGGCTAAAGACTGGATGGTTGGAAGGAAAAAAGAGGCGTTGGTATTTGCAGAAAGTTTGGCACAAGTGAATGAACAGGCTTCCTTCATGCTTTCGCGAGTTGCGGATCTTGCAGAGTCATGAAGCAGTCTCGAGGATATTCAGAGTAGGATCATCCCATGCATCCGGGAACTAAAAGGCATCTCAAAGCAACGGTTGATCGAAGACAAGGTTATCGAAGCTGGAATAGCTTATGACTTCAATGGATGGTGCTATGCCTTAATCTCAAGGAAAGGAGTCCTCGAAAAGGTGAAGCAGGATAGTGGTAGAGCTGAAGAACAAGTAAAAGAAATTCAAAGTAAAATCTATGAGATGGCTGCAGATATGCTAGACAAGGAGATTGTCCGAAGGAAACACTTGCGGCCAAGGATTCTGAAAGAGCAAGTACAGAAAGTTTTCTCCACCACCGGGCCAATCATGAAAGAAGGATTCACCAAAGTGTTCGAATTCATGGCCATCAGAAGTTCTTTCTTGTTACAGGAACCATCGTGGGCTACTATGTTTGCAGAATGTGCCGAGAACTTGGATTTGCTAGAGTACAACGTCAGCGTGCTACCCAACATTGCTATGGAGGAGGTCGACCTGATAGTGTCCACGTTCGCCGAACGTGAGGCTACACAAGTGGATAAGGATGACACTCCAATTGTCTAGTGTTCTCTTCAGTTAACTGATTATGGTTTTGGAAACCCTAATTAGGGTTTAGTTCCATTTAATCTTGGCCATTGAACTTGAATCAATCTCGGTCGTTCTTTGTAATTTGAAAACTATATAAACCCCCCCTCCTCTCTCTCATTTTCATAGTTAGATACTTAGAAGTTAGATATTCATTAAGAAGTTAAGAGCAGATTTGAGATAGTTAGAAATAAAGAGAGTTTTTTTATGAGATTGTTTTGAAAACACTACTTTGATAATGAAGTTCAAATGCATGAGGTGCCTTGAATACTTGATTGTTGAATAGTTGCATGGTCGCATATCTTCTTTCTCTCTTAGTAGATTTGAATTAAAATGTATGTTAGAAGAATGATTGATTGATAACGGAGATTAGTGAAACCGAGCTCATACTTTCTTTGGGTGGATGATTTCACTCAATGTGCAAAGTTAGACTAAGCTTTACTGTGGATGCTTAACTTCTGTTTTAATAATTGTTGTTCGATCTGATGGCAATTATTTATCATGTGAAAATCACAAGCACATTCATAGAAGATTGCACTTGCTCTGCGTAGTTGTCGTTAAACGTGGCAAAACAGAGTATGGTTTATTTGGTTTCACTTAGTTTTCATCTTCTCTTGATTTCTTAGGAGTAGCATAAAAGTCTCTAAACCCTAAATCTTTTTTCACTTTTTTTTATATAAATCAAAAAATCCAAAATGGTACTGCATTTATGTCTCTACTTTTTTGAATAACTTGCAAAATCTTACTTGTGCCCACAGCAAATCACATCCATACCACAGAGCCTATCCGCGTTCATCTTAAACATTGGAATTACCCTATGACCTCACTTGCAATCTTAGCATAGGAAGTAGTTTTTCAAGAGAGAATAGAGCGTCTGTGACACTTTGTTCTAAAATATTTGTTGTGTCATAAAACACGCATCAACATTAAACTGGCGCTAGAAGGAGGGCCTTCGAAAACAATAGTAAGTTACTCTCAAAGTAAGCATGATGCAGTATGGTGTTACCACATGAGTTTCCTTTTGATGTACCTGTCGAGCAACCAGATCAACCACCAACCGACATTAAACTATTGATCAGTTGTACACACTAGCTTGGAAGTCACAGGCAGATCGAGCTGAGTTCAGACAAACAAGTCGTGTCCTTGCTAGGGAAGAAGAAAAAGGAAAAAGGTTTGAAGAAGCAATCAAGAAAGATCTGATAAGGCAGAAGATAGATCGCCTAAAAGAAAAGTTTGACGAGATAGAAAGATCATTTGCCGCAAGTTCGCCTTCCAATTCAAGTAATAGAACGAAGAATGGGACTCCCATCCAACGTTCCTAATCCGAACCAGGATCCCCAGCCAATATTGCAGCCGAATTTGGGTTTTCACGACGAACAAGAAGACATTATCACTGAGTTGTTCAGCCTTGCGTGGAAAGTGAGAAGAAGTGCTCCTGATTGGTTTTGCATGCGATTTATCCTTGAAGAAGAAGAAGAAGAAAGAGCACAACGAATTGAATTCAACGTTCAAAGAGACCTCTTTGTTGAAAGATTTGAAGCTCTTGAATGAGAGCACATCTGACAAGTCAACCGATAATTGAATCAACAAGCTCAAGAAGCAGCTCCAGCACCCACAGCTCCTGCACCGCCTAGACAAGCTTAAAGTAGAATACGCTGGATCGAATTGGTTCTTTTTCAGCAGAGAAGTTTCGGAGAGTCACCAGATCCACCCCCAGTTCTTTCAAGGAATTTGTTGAGCTATCTCCTCACAGAAATAGACAGAGAAAAGTATTACAGGAAGCATCATCAAGTACACAAGTACCAAGCGAAGGAGATTCTTTTGGTCTTTTCCAAAATTCACCAAGTGCCAACCAATTAGATCGTCAACAAGTTATAGTGGCTGCACAGCCAGTTCAACCAGTTCAACCTAATCAACCTAATCAACCAAACGCTCCAATGGCGTGGCATCCAGCAGATGCATCACCTATGACATTTGTTGTTTACCATGATCTACCAAAGAATCTGGAACATTTTTGTTCCAAGTTTCATAGTGGTGACCTAAACCACACTGCAGACGAGCATGTTAAGCTGTTTGAAGATCTTCTCCAAAACTGAGACATTCAAGAAGAAGATGTTGCCTACAGATTATTTCCTTACACATTTGATGAAGAGGCCTCTTACTGGTATATCCATTTGCCAGCTAATTCCATTCGCACATGGCAACAAATGAAGACCGCTTTTCTAGAAAAGTTCAGACCACCCATTGCTCCATCTGATTTGTATAGACAATTTGTGGAAATCAAAAGGCAGGAACATGAGCCGATTAGTACATTCAATAATAGGCTCCACAAAGCTTATACCCGACTAAGAGATCCCTATTTGCTGGACAATGCAGCAGCATTACCAATTTATTATGAAGCCTTAGACCGTCTTACTGCCATGTTCGTGAAGTCGTCAAATCCGCTCCCAGAAGATTTGAAAGGAGCATATGCTGCAGCGATCACTGCCAGTACTGGTCTCAGAATAGGTTTGGCCCCAGGACCACTCCACTATTTAGGAAATGCAGCTTCTCAAAATCAAATTCAGGATATTAATCGAGCATTGGCCCACCAGACACCCATGATGAATCCAGTCCCAAGTAGTCAAATGGTTCTCCACCCAGGGATGCCCGTGTCTCAAGTGCCACTGACACAACCAATATATCTCCAGAATGTGACAACTCCCACGCGAACCCAGGAAGAAAAAGATGAAATGAGAGAATTGATCGAACAAGTCAAGAGGCTGTCAACTGAAGTCACCCACCTGAAAGGTCAGACTAGCCAAATGCAAAATTTTCAAAAGAACTATCAGCCGCCCCAAGGGAATTACCAAGGGCAAGGCCATTTTGGATATCAACGAGACACTCAGAATTATCAGAGAGATAACCAAAATTTCCAGGGAAATAATCAAGGCTTTCGGAACAATAACCCAAGCTTTCAAAGGAAGACTTGGAACACTGGACCCAACAATGGAAATGTGCCATCACCTTTAGACAACCCGCCTACAGACAATCGCCCTGCTGATAAAGTATTCCTAGTTGAAGCAGCTTTATCAGGGTGGTGCAGACTACACAACACAGATCAACATTCTGAGTTACATTGTCATGAGTTTCAAGTAGCGGCAGACATTTTCAAAAGTGAGAAGAGAAATTTAGAAAATCCTCCGGTGACTGGATACGAAATAGTTCCTGCGCCCAAATATGATCAGACCCTTGTAATTGAAAGCACTCAGTATCCACCTCAAGAATATCCGCAGTATCAACACACTCAAAGATTTCCACCCGCATCAACAAACGGACCTGTGGAGGTGCCACCTACCGTCTACTCATACACAGTTGCTGAAGGACCTGTAGAAGACACGACTAACCATTATTTCCTTCCACTAAATAACAGCATATTGGTCAAAGGTGTAAAAGAGATTCAAGCATTCCAACAAACAGGTAACAATCCGCCAAAGGTTTACTATCGAAAAAATCAGGAGCCTTTGACATCATCAGTTCCTCCAAATAATTTTCAAACACCACCACACCCAAATGCCAACAATAACCCACCTCTCCCGAGAGATGCGCCACAATACAAGCAGGGAGATACTGCTAGTAGTAACGCTAGTAATCCTACCCCTCCTAAGGATGAGTTGAGAAGATTGAGTCAATATGTTATAGAAGAAGTGAAGAAAATCAAGGTGAGTGTGTCTTTGTTTGAACTAATGAAGGTTCCAGAGATAAGGAATACGTTCCTTGACAGCTTGAAAGATACAACGCAAGATTCAGTCAACAAGAATACCAGTTCCACAACCAATGTGAACGTCGTCCATAATGAACAATTCCAACCTACCCAAGAAGGACATCAGAGTTCTAAAGGAACTCGAGGTATGTATGAAGTGAAAGAAGGCATAGAGATGCCTGGACAGAAGATAGCTAGACTTGAACAAGTTTGTCTAAGTGCAAAAGAAAACAAGACGGAAAATCCAGCAAAAGGAGCGGAGACTCCACAGATTGAGAAGAACACTAGGGTTAGAGCTAAGGAAGCAGAAGCCGGCGCACAAAAAGGAAGTCCCGTGATATTCTATCAGGGAAAAGATAGACCAGCTCCTTTTCTCGTCTCGCTCTGGATTTTCAACAAACTCCTACACAACTGTCTAATTGATTCAGGAGCATCAAGCAACGTAATGCCATTAGCAATCTGCTGCAGATTGGGTTTGACACCCACAAGAACAAATAAGAAAGTAACATAGTTAGATAAGATGGAAGTCCCAGTCATAGGAGAATTGAACAACATACATATGCAAATATCAACCGATCCAAGGATTCAACAGTTCATTGACATTTCTGTAGTTGATATTCCTGATGGATATGGTATGGTTTTAGGAAGAGACTGGACTCGCAGACTGAATGGTTACTTTGCCACAGACTTTTCACATATGTGGTTGCCTTGGAAGGGTATTCCCAACCAAATCAGAATTGAAAGTACGCCCAAACTTAGACTGATGATCACAGAGAATGGGGAAAACAATGAAATTTTGTTTTGTGAAACAGATTTGGGCCAGTACATTCCACAGGTACCAGAGGTTTTGATGTTACAATGTTCAAATGATCTAGAAATTGCAAATTCAACAGAAGTACCTACGGAGAGTGATGAAGAGCTATCACCAGATGAAGGTGAAAGCATGTTCGAGAATTTTAGAATATTTGTACTCAGAAGCACAAGACAAGAAAGAGAATTGGGGAGTCATGCTTTTATGCAAGACTTGCTACTACCCAATTGGTGTCGTATCCACAACGCTTTCCATTCTGAATTCTCTTGTGCCATGTGCAAAATGGCCTTGGATCAAGTACGTGCAAGAACGTCTCAAATTTCAGAAGATGAATTCTTTGATTTGACAGTATCAGATGAAGAAATAGATCTCTCATCAGAGGGAGAAAAGATTCAAGATGTAAACCAGTTTCAAGAAGATCATTTTTCTCCAGAAATCCAGAATGAAGAAATTCCCACTCCCCATCAATTGTCAGAACAAGAACAAGTTTGGACCTTGAGGTTCGACGGTTCAAAATCCAAGAAAGGCAATGGAGCCGGGTATGAGCTTATCAGTCCATCTGGCGAAACCTACCTGGCCGCCATGAGATTACAGTTCCCATGTACCAACAATGTCACAAAATATGATTCATTAGTGCACGGATTGCTCCATGCAATTCGCAAAAGGGTAAAAGTGCTACGTGTCTATGGTGATTCAGAAATTGTAGTAAGGAAAGTAAGAAAGAAATACGCTTGCCATGACAAGAGGCTGAGAGGATACAGAAATTGTGTCTGGGATCTCATCGAAAGCTTTGACGCTTTCAACATAAAATCAGTGTATCACTCTCAAAACAAAATTGCAAATTCCCTAGCCCAATCAGCAAGTTCCTTAGAGCCGCTTGAGATGGATGCAGTGAAGAAATTTACAGTAGAGATCACGTCAACACCGTCAGTTCTAGACAATATCACAAATTTCCAGGTGTTTGATGATGACAAACACATCCTAGATTTTCTGACAAATTCAGATGTTTTTCTCACCCAAGTAATTGATGAAGAAGAAGACCAAGGGGAAACAGAATTTGATACAGAAGGCATAATGAATTTAAAAACCAATAACATCCCCAAAGGAATGATCCAGTTAGAAAGAATCTTTGACCAAGATCAGATCAATGCTATCAAATACCAAAGAAGTGATGGAGCTCAGCACAAAGCTGTCAACCTTGGAACGCAAGAGGAAATAAGAAATGTTCTCATCGGCAAAGTATGCACAGATGAAGAAAAGGAACAGATAATTAAGAGTCTGGAGTAATTCAAAGACATTATTGCTTGGAGCTACGAGGGTCTGAAAACATATGATACCTCAATTATTACACACACTATCCCTCTCAAAGCTGGCAGTAAACCATTCAGGCAACGCCAAAGACCTGTGAATCCTCTGCTAGAGCCACTTATTTTCAAGAAGTGAAGAAGTTACTCTCAATAGGCATTATCTTTCCAGTGCACCACTCAACGTGGGTCGCCAATTTGGTACCCATCCGCAAAAAGAATGGAGAGATAAGATTGTGTGTTGACTTCAGAAACCTCAACAGGGCCTCAGAAAAAGACAATTATCCACTGCCCTCATTAGATGAAGTCATTCAAATTGTGAACGGATCCCAAATGATGTCATTCCTAGATGGATATTTTGGCTACAACCAAGTGCTCGTAGAACCAGAAGACAGGCTTAAGATGGCATTCACAACGAAGTGGGGCACATTTGCCTACAAGAGGATGCCATTTGGCCTGATCAATGTCGGAGCTACCTTCCAAAGGGCTATGGATATTTCTTTTAAGGATCTCATAGGGAAGTGCATCATTGTTTATATGGATGAACTTATGGTATTTTCAAAGAAAAGAGAGACTCATATCAGAGATTTGATAAGCATATTCGAAAGATGCAAAAAATATGGAATATCTTTGAACCCGAAGAAATGTGTGTTCGGGGTAACTGAAGGAAAGCTGCTTGGCCATGTAATAACAGAAAAGGGTATTCTTATAGACCCTGACCGAGTAGAGGCTATCTCCAGAATCGGTCTGCCTTCAAGTCAGAAAGAATTGAAGTCTTTCTTCGGAAAGATTAATTTCGTGAGGAAATTTATAACAGGATTTGCTGAAATAGTCAAGCCCTTGACTGAAATGCTTAAAAAGGATGCGAAGATAGAGTGGACAGAGTCAACAAGAAGAGCTTTCGAAGAGATTAAATAGGCGATAATTGACACTCCTGTCCTGGTCAATCCTGATTATACCAAGCCATTCTACCTTTATTCCTTCGCATCAGAGCATACATGTGCCGCGATGCTAACGCAAAGAATAGAAGAGAAGGATGAACATCCTATTGCTTTCATGAGTGCACCTTTCAAGGATGCAGAGATAAAATACCTGAACGTTGAAAAGAAAGCATATGCCTTAGTTAAAGCAATAAAGAAATTTCGTCACTATGTATTGAGAAGTAAAGTTTTTGCCATCGTCCCGGATGTGACTGTCAAAACCCTCTTGATGCAGAACGAATTAGGAGAAAGAAGGGGTAAATGGGTCACAATCATCTAGGAATATGATATTGAAATTCAACCGATGAAGATTTTCCGCGGCCAAGCTTTGACGCAAACCATTGCTACAGGACCTGGATTAGTGCAACATGTGTATGAATTACAAGAGGTGTCCCCTGATGAGTGGTATGACGATATCGTCTACTTCCTACTTAATCACAAATGCCCAAATCATTTAAAACCAGTGCAAAAGAGGGCCTTACGAATGAAAAGCCAAAGGTACATGTTGCAAGGGGCAGTGTTGTACAGGAGAAATCACGAAGGAGTTTTTCTAAGGTGCCTGGGAAAAGAAGAAGCTAAGCAGACAATAGAGCATTTCCATTCCAGATTCGGAACCGGCCATGGAGGATCTCTTGCAACAGCACACCAAATTTTGATGGCTGGCTACTATTGGCCAACAGTATTTAAAGATGCATTTGATCACGTGAAGACTTGCCACACCTGTCAAATCACTGCAGCGCGAGAAAGGAACCCTGTTATGCCACTACAACCTGTGATCGAAGTGCGACCTTTCGCAAAGTGGGGACTCGACTTTTATCAGGCGATTGGAATCCAATTTCCTAATGTATTGTGTATATTCCAACCTAACTAACCATCTATTTCGGCACTTAGTTCCGGGTTTCTTTAAATTTCAGACTTCCTCGATACTGAAATTCAATTTTTGTGGAAGAGAACATTATCACTAGATTTGGATGTCTCATGTTTTAGTGTGTGATAATGGTTCGCTTTTTCCATTGAGATTTTCTTAACCGGCTTTCAAAGGAAGTATGGTACTCCCCAAGTTTTCACCAAAATTATACCCCTTGGCAATGGATTAGCGATCCACCAACAAAATTCTGTACCACAACAAGAAACTGCTAGACAAAAATCCAAGGGATTGGCACACGCAATTGAGATTCGCTCTGTGGGCGGATAGAGTAAGAGTAAAGAGTTCCTTGGGTACATCACCTTACCACCTGGTTTATGGACAAGATCCAATATTTCCCATACAGCTAAGGATTCCAACCCTACAATTCATGCAAGAATGTTTAGAAGAAGAAGAGAGGGTTAAAACCAGATTATCGCAGTTACTTCTTTTGGAAGAGAAGAGAGATCAAGCCTTGGAGAAATTTTCTAAACATCAAGACATTGTTAAGAGATGGTTTGATAAACGAGCAAGAGTCAAAGCTTTTCGAATTTCTAATATAGTCCTTTGTTGTGACAAAGCACACGAGAGAAGAGGAGACCACAACAAATTTGACAACCTATGGATGGGTCCCTTTCAAATTTCAGAAATTTTGGGAGACAATGCTTTTAAATTGAAGACACTGACCGGAGAAGAAGTTCCATTGCCCGTTAATGGGAAATTCTTAAAGCATTACTTCCAGTCTTAGACTCCCAGTGGGTCTTGCTTTGTACATAGCTAGATTAGATTTCTTTCCCGCTTAGCTTGGTTTTAAGTTGCTTCCTCAGCTTCTTTAGATTAGCTCGCTTCGTTAGTTTTGTTTGCATCTGCTTGCTTCCAGGTTGTTGTTTTGAATAAAATCATGATCTCTACTTCGGTGGGCAGAAGTATTCAAAACAATAACGGTTCATTCCCAAGAAAGTGCACGTTAGATTATTCCGTTGATAAATACCCGTTAGGAATTTTGAATCTGAGATTGAATTCTTCTAGTTTAACTTTAGGTTAAGATTTGTACTTGGCTAGAAGGGGAATCGTATATTGTGTCCAGACACTGAGTATTGAAGATCATTATACATTTTACACATTTAACGATTTCTCTGAGTTATTATGGTCTCCTAGGAGAAGTCAAGGTTAGGCTAATCGTAAAAGTTCCGGTTCAAAGGCCACCATAATACTCAAAACCCATGTGGGAGTTTCACGCTTACAAGCCGTAATATGGAAAAATATGAAAAGAAGAACATCTAAGAAAGAAATAGTAAAAATTGAAAATCAAAAGTTTTCATTTGGTTTTGGTGCGGGATTCTGCCAAGGCCAAGTCAATCAACGAATCTCAATCAGCAGAAAATCAAAATAAATTATAAATCACCGGAAGTAGAGCAATCTCCGTGAGTTTATAAAAGATAACCTTGTCGGGGCTATGGACGCTCGCTGGCAGCAAGGCTCTATCCAAGGATGCTTTTGGAGTTAAGACAAATTACAAAGCCTGCCATGATGGAACCAAAGGGTCATACTGATTTAACGAAGATGGAATAAACACATTTGCACACACTTCTGATTGAAAAGAAAAGTTTCTTGATCCAATCTAGGGTTTCTTTCCTTTCTGAGTACACCTTTTAACCTAGGGGTAAGTTAGTTGGATTTAGTTAAAAATTCCAGATTCAGAATAGGTCTTTATCTTTGGAATGTTCAGAAACATTCCTCACGTGGAGTCGCCAGATGTTGTGACCTAACTCACACCTCGCCCCATTGCAAATGGGGACCCTTGTTGTTTTCCTTTTGGGGTTTTGCTTTCGCGTGTCTCGTTTTGTCTGTTGTTCGTTTGGGGGTTTTAAGTCTGCACTTTGAACGGTCACCCGAGTCGAGTCAATGAATTTTAGCCTGGATCACTGAATAAACGTCACCATCGTGCTTAGAAGGCCTGGGAGACGAAGATCGACTGTTGTTTTGGTCGATTCTGACACTTCCAAATTTTTAGGGTTTCTCACCCAGGGCCCCCTATTTTTTAGGACCTACCTTTTTGGCACTTTTGGGCAATTCTGGGATCCCTATTTTTTAGGGTCTATTTTTGGAAAGTTGCTATTTTTGGAAAATTTCTATTTTTAGAAGGGTCACGAGTTTTGAAAATCCACTCAGAAGTTCGAAAAGATCAACGAAACTCTCAAAAAATCGATTCGAAGATTTTTTGAAATTTTGGGTAAAATCTGGAAAATCACAAAAAAGGTTCAAAAATCTGGAAAATTTGTTCAAAAATGGTGGTAAATTCTGGAAAATCACAGAGAAATCTGGTAAAGAGCACTAAAATTGGTGAAAATTCATGAAATCCGTCAAGAAATCCGAGCAATTCATCAAAAAATCTGGAAATTCATGAGAAATCTGGGCAAAACTGAACATTTATTCATGGAGAAAACTGAGATATTTGCCTAAGTATGGAAGACTTTCAGCTCACAGTCAATGGTGAAGCTTCAACCAAGTAATGAATGGCAACAGATCTGAGCAATTCCACTCTAAGTCAAGTATCAATGGCATAAAAATCTGAGCGATGGCCAACGAAGTAATGAAGTCCGCCCCTGGCAAAGCATCAAATGGTCAGGTCCAAGCTGAAGTCCGCCCTTGTCATGGCCTAGCATGAGCCAAAGTCTGCCCTTGTAAGTGGCATGAAAAATAGTCAAGTCCGCCTAAGTCAAAAGGAAAGTGGCAATGGAAACTAGCAAGTCCGCCCTCCAAAGTGGCAAGCCAAGACTTAAAGTCTGCCCTAGGCATAAAGTGAATGGCCAAGAAAAGGTTAAAGTCCGCCCAGCTAGAGATGGTAAGTGGCAAACAAAGCGGCAAGTCCTGAACAAAAGAGAAATTTGGCTAGCGGCATTGACTGCGCGACAGGTTAAAAAATGGTGCGCGCGGCACGACTGTCAACCAAAGAGTGCAGCGCGGGTCAACCACAAGGCAAAGTCCGCCTAGCCAAAATGCTAAATGGCCATCTCAAAGCCAAGGTCCGCCATGTATTGGAGAGCAAAAAAAAATTAAAATTTGCCTAAGTCCAAACCTTTGAAAAATTAAAATATGCATGGCACTTAGAAAATTCGCCCAAGTGACTAAAGGAAATCTTCGCCATGGCTAGAAAAATTGTGGAAAAAATCAAACAAATGGCAAAATAAAATCGGACATGGCAAGATAAATTGCGGAAAATCAAGAGAATCTGGATGAAAAAATATTGGACATGGCTAGCTAAATTATGAAAAATCAAAAGAATATGGCAAAATAATTCTGGACATGGCTAGGAAAAAGTTGGACATGGCTAGAAAAATGTCGGATGAGAAGTATTTATGGCCAAATAAAATTGGACATGGCCAAATAATTTTGGAAAACGGTAAAAAAAAAATCATGGCCAAACCAAATTGAACGATGAAGATTATGGCGGAAAAATTTGAAAAAGATGAAAATTTTCCTAAGGCATTGGCAATGAAATTTTCGAAAATCAAAAATAATTTGCCAATAAAACGAACGGGTTGGAATGGACACATAAAATAATTATTTTAATTATTTTAATCATTTATTTTCCAACACCAAAAAAAGAGATAAGTCTTGAAAATTTCGAAATTGGAAAGAGAGAAAAAGAGTTTTGTTAAACTGGAAATGAAATTAGAAACTTTCCCGGACGAGATGATCGAGGATAGAACTTGCCATACGAAAGCAAAGTGAAAGATGAGTTCGAACTTGATTCAAAGGGAAACATTGCAAATTTACTAAAATGATCGACCTTCTCACTTCTATAAGTGATTTTGTTTTTCATTTGTGCAATCACTCGATTTTGAGAAGAAAAATGGTGAGAAGAGAATTGTTTAAGGCAAGAGGTTGAGAAAATTTGCAGCAAAGTGAAGGAAATAATCTGTTATCAGCTTGCACTGCAATCGTGATCACGTCTCCAAGAAGTCACAAGGCAGATTTGTTTTGTCCATTTCATGTTAACATGAAGCTTCACCATTTATTTATTTTTCCAGCTTGTTATTTTTCGCGAAATCTAATTTGATTACCAGCTGGAATGTTCTTTCAAACTGATTTTAATGTCGAATTCTTATTATCTCTTTCTTCCTTTTCTTGCAGATCTACTTTTCGAAGCATTCAAGATAAAGTTCGCACGCAAAGTTATGCAAACACAATCAAAGATCAAGTCCAAGTGGGAGCACGTTCTAGACACTGATCCTGGCCACGTTGATCTTGAAGATTTCCGGAAGAGAATGTACGGGACTGACAGACGTCTGCCTACACCAATTGCCATGAGGATGATGCGCAACGGAATCGTCCATGCAGCTCGATTTCCACCAGCTAAAGAATGTCCTAAGTTGATGGCAGAATGCGCACTACATTACAACGCACAAGACAGACAGATAGAAGCTCCTGATGGAAGAGTCCTTGCCTACTTGTTCGAGCCAGCAATCCAGGAGACTTTTGGCATTCCAGTATACAACCGAACATCCTATCGCACCAAGCAAGATGCACTCAAACTTTATCAAAGTCAGAAGGATCTCTGTGCATCCAACATAAACAAGAATTGGTTATTAAAACCAAAGCCTACTGCAAGCAAGATGCCGAAAAAATTGATCAGAACCCACTTCAAAGAGGAATATGGTGATATTGTTCTGCTACTTAACAGAATAGTAGGCAGTACCCACGGTGCTCCTTTCGAAGAATGGATGTACTATTTTATTGATGAGATAATCACTGGAGTCAACATGTTCAATTGGTCCAAGATGATTAGTGACAGCTTGCACGAACAATTGGTCAACTTTGAGCAGACCAAAAAATTTCACATGAGCTCATACATTGTATATTCACTCGCAAGATATTATAAATATCCTGGCTTGACATGCAAGGGCGTGGTTGGCAACGACGAGGGGAAATTGAAAGTCTACGATTGCTATCCGCAGCTGCAGCTAAAAGAGAAGTCCCATTTCCGAAGAGCTCACGATGCCTTTTTGATGTATATCACCTGGCTTCTTCAAGGCGGAACGCACCAAAGACTTTCACACGAAGCCAAGAGCCTAATCAGTTGGTAAGGATTCTGGTTCATTCAGTATCCTAAGTTCACCTACATCAAAATCCAAGGATTTTCCAGAAATCCTTATAGGCTGCCTGTCTATCCGACTAACAGGATGGTATTGTTGGAAGTGCTAAGGCAACTAGAAACATATCAAAACATCCAAAGGCCTAAGCAGAAAGCTACTGTTACCTTTCCATTTTTCATTGGCAACATGGAGGAGTCATGCCCGACAGTACAAGCAGCAGAGGTTGCTCGACTGGAGATTCAGCAATATCCATTCATCTCATACAAATCCAGGAGCAACTTCAATCCGCTCCATCACATCAAAATAGTGGACAGAGAAAGGTACAAACATCGGGTTGACTTAGAGGACTTCTGGGCCAACGCAGCAGATGAATATGACGTAAGAAGAAGGTTGTGGTCAAGGTTGCCATTGAGCATGATAAGGGCGACAGAGCTCTTCTAAGTACCTGATCAGATGCAAAATGATGGAATATACGTGCAGCCAGGCTTCAAGGAGGATGAGCCACTTCCCCCTATAAAATGGTTCAAGCCTGAGATGGGTGATCTAGCCACTTTGATGCGCCCTGTTTTCAAGTACTCTCAGTGGTGGATAGATCGTCAAGTAGAAGTGTTAAAACAGAGAAATGTGCAATTTACCTACGAGTTGATGGGCGATGCCGAGTCATGTTCTTCGAACGCCGGTGCATCTCGTGGAGATGGACCAGCAGATGTTGCAAACTCCAAGAAGAGGAAAGAAGCCGATAAATCTGCAATACAAGACAAAGGTAAAGAGATGGATGAAGGCCCTTCTTGAAAGAAACACAAGTCCAAACCCCTCCAGTCGGCCACTTCTAGGAACATAGAAGAAATTCTTGCCTTGGATAGAGAATCCTTGGAAAATGCCCGGATCCCTTCTCTAGTTGAAAATATAGAGCCAATCCAGGTAGAAGATGATAATCAACCCTCTCCAGCAAGCACATAAATCTTAGGATCGGATAACGACACAGACATTGAGGATGGAGAATTCGAGGAAGGAATGATTTCCGCCCTCAAAGGAATTCAAGAGGACCCATCCATCCAGGAAATCCAGAATATGCAGCTGATCCAAGAAGTTCAAAGCATGCCAAAAATTCAGGAAGAACAGGAAGTACAGGACATGCAAGACATCCAAAATCAAGAGGACATAATTGAGCAGCCAAAGTCCCAGAATGGCTGAGGGAAAGATTGAAAAGAAAAGCACCAGTGGGGGTCCTTGAGGAGGACAATGACACAGATTTTCTGGCCAGATTAGAGCAAACTGCCCCAAGGAAGAAGGCCAAGAAGTTCTCAACCATCTAGAGAGATGAAGCTGGAAATCGCACGGTGCAAATTGCAGTGCCTATGGCCGACAATTTTCAAGACGAGATTGCTCCTGGGGAATATGCTATCACGACCATCGACATGGGTCTGGCAACAAAAGGGCAGGAAGTCGAAGACTTGGATAATTCTGTGGCCACCATCAAGGCCAGATTAGAAAAGGAAGTTGCCAAGAAAAAAGAGTACAAGAAAGAAATTCAACGTCTAAAAGACTACATCCAGCACCTGACCAAGCCCCTGAACGAAGGTGACCAAGTGGCGCCTTTACCTCCAAATGCCTCACAAGAACCAAGTGCGAACTTTGAAGAGGAGTTGACAACAGCGAGGGAGGCTAAAGACTGGATGGTTGGAAGGAAAAAAGAGGTGTTGGTATTTGCAGAAAGGTTGGCGCAAGTGAATGAACAGGCTTCCTTCATGCTTTCACGAGTTGCGGATCTTACAAAGTCATGGAGCAGTCTCGAGGATATTCAAAGTAGGATCATCCCATGCATCCGGGAACTAAAAGGCATCTCAAAGCAACGGTTGATCGAAGACAAGGTTATCGAAGCTGGAGCGGCTTATGACTTCAACGGATGGTACTATGCCTTAATCTCAAGGAAAGGAGTCCTCAAAAAGTTGAAGCAGGATAGTGGTAGAGCTGAAGAACAAGTAAAAGAAATTCAAAGTAAAATCTATGAGATGGCTGCAGATATGCTAGACAAGGAGATTGTCCGAAGGAAACACTTGCGGCCAAGGATTCTGAAAGAGCAAGTACAGAAAGTTTTCTCCACCACCGGGTCAATCATGAAAGAAGGATTCACCAAAGTGTTCGAATTCATGGCCATCAGAAGTTCTTTCTTGTTACAGGAACCATCATGGGCTACTATGTTTGCAGAATGTGCCGAGAACTTGGATTTGCTGGAGTACAACGTCAGCATGTTGCCCAACATTGCTATGGAGGAGGTCGACCTGATAGTGTCCAGGTTCGCCGAACGTGAGGCTGCACAAGTGGATAAGGATGACACTCCAGTTGTTTAGTGTTCTCTTTAGTTAACTGATTGTGGTTTTGGAAACCCTAATTAGGGTTTAGTTCCATTTAATCTTGGCCATTGATCTTGAATCAATCTCGGCCGTTCTTTGTAATTTGAAAACTATATAAACCCCCCCTCCTCTCTCTCATTTTCATAGTTAGATACTTAGAAGTTAGATATTCATTAAGAAGTTAAGAGCAGATTTGAGATAGTTAGAAATAAAGAGAGTTTTTTTATGAGATTGTTGTGAAAACACTACTTTGATAATGAAGTTCAAATGCATGAGGTGCCTTGAATACTTGATTGTTGAATAGTTGCATGGTCGCATATCTTCTTTCTCTCTTAGTAGATTTGAATTAAAATGTATGTTAGAAGAACGATTGATTGATAACAGAGATTAGTGAAACCGAGCTCATACTTTCTTTGGGTGGATGATTTCACTCAATGTGCAAAGTTAGACTGAGCTTTACTGTGGATGCTTAACTTCTGTTTTAATAATTGTTGTTCAATCTGATGGCAATTATTTATCATGTGAAAATCACAAGCACATTCATAGAAGATTGCACTTGCTCTGCGTAGTTGTCGTTAAACGTGGCAAAACAGAGTATGGTTTATTTGGTTTCACTTAGTTTTCGTCTTCTCTTGATTTCTTAGGAGTAGCATAAAAGTCTCTAAACCCTAAATCTTTTTTCACTTTTTTTTATATAAATCAAAAAATCCAAAATGGTACTGCATTTATGTCTCTGCTTTTTCGAATAACTTGCAAAATCTTACTTGTGCCCACAGCAAATCACATCCATACCACAGAGCCTATCCGCGTTCATCTTAAACATTGGAATTACCCTATGACCTCACTTGCAATCTTAGCATAGGAAGTAGTTTTTCAAGAGAGAATAGAGCGTATGTGACACTTTGTTCTAAAATGTTTGTTGTGTCATAAAACACGCATCAACAAGTTCTAACTCTAAAATTTCTTAGTCTCAAAGTTCTCTAAAACCTATAAGTTCTAATCCCTCCCTGTCTAACCTTTTCAAAGAGGCAAGAATTCCATTTATACAAAGTGTGTACCAAAAGAATGCGATGTCCCCTGTGCTAGGGTTTACAAAATATTTGCATCCAGGAGAGTTGGCTCTCATATCTTTTTGAGGAAAGTCCGAACTGCATTCAATGTGAAGCCCTGCTGTCCATGCTGATGAAGGATTTCTTACGCAGGAGAAGCCTTTTAGATCTTTTGGCAGCTACAACATTAATTCTCCCATCTTCGTGTCCACCCTCGAACTTTGTTGAGGTCGCCTTGAATCCTCAAAATATCTGCATTAATATTGATCTGCCTCTATTAGTGGTCGCCACAGCTGTCCCTCTGAGTCATGGTTTCTTCTGTCACTAAGTTTCCTTTTTGTTTTGGACTCCTCTGCTTGTTGACCATTCCCTGGAAGCACCATCGGGCCACCTTGCAGATCTGAACACCATCGCCCGAGTCAGTCTATCGTCATTTGTTCTCAAAAGGAGTCTATCATACCTGCCTTTTGTTAGCCTTCTCCACAAGGGCGATCAACCAGTCAAAGGCCCCTCTTAGCTCCCCCTGATTGGACGGTCACTTGCTATGCAGGATCTCGAGTGGTCAAAAGGTGGTTCACTTGGCAATCGCATGTCAGTGAGACACCCCTGGTGTCTCCCCAATGCGATTTCATCTCACAACAGTTATCGGCAAGACTTCTTGTTCGGCCAAAGGTTGTGATGAGTCCCTATCGATCATACCGATATCCTTCTTTGCATGGGGAACTGATCTTCAATGTCGGGGAGACCATCGTTTGTCGTTGTGACCTCATGGCGAAGTCCCTCATTTCACTTGGAGTCTCCCTGAGTTCCTTTTACTCTCGCTGGGCTCACTTTGTTCTTTCGGTGTGACACTGGCATGTCGGCGGGATGTTTGGCCGAAGGCTAGATCTTTGGGCGAGCTTCCTAGTGTCAGTGAGACACCCTTGGATTGGGGAGACCTTACCCTGAACTCCCCTTCTCTTACCGAGCCCTGCTTGTCGTCGGCAAGACTCCCCAATATCACTGAGACCTCCTGGCGAGGATGCACAACCTTCAGCGAGCCTCTCCATGTCGGCGAGACTATCGCCTGTCGCTGTGACATCATAGCGAAGCCCCTTTGTTCGTTCGGAGTCTTCCCGACCTCTTCCCGTCCTCCCCGAGCTCCGGTCTTCCTGCTTTGATGTGACCTTCCTCCTTTACCAAGACTTTTTGGCGAAGGCGTGATCCTTCGCCGAGCTCCATTTCTTTTAGTGGGGCCCCTATTCTGTCAGCAGGACCTAAGCACATAGGCAAGACCTCTTGGCGCATACCTTTCCTCTCTGCGAAGGGGCATCCTGTCGGCGTGACCTCCCCTTCTTCACCGGGACCTTATGGCGACATCACAACTTTTTGCCAATTCCTTTCTATTTCAGGGAGACCTTTTTGTAGCTATGCCAACATGTTCTCTTTCGTTCCACATGTGTCGCCGAGACTCCTATGTTTCGCTGAAACCTTTGATCAAGTCCCCTATGTCATACCGAAGACTGACCCTTCGATAAGACCTTTTCATTTCGGCCAAACCTCCTGCTGAAGGAAAAAATCATCGCCGGGCCTAGAGCCTTGGTGGGACCCACCTCCATTATCGGCAAGAGATTAAATGTCGGCCAAACATCCCAGTGAGGACATCATCCTTTGGAGACTTTCATTTCAGGGAGACAGTGATGTAGTCACATCGAAGTGAATTCCCGCGTTGCATGCGCTTTGCTCTAACATCCCTTTGTTGGGGAGACGTCCCATAAACATCCTATGTCTCGATGAAAGCTTTACTAGTTCATCCTTTGTCACTAAGACATACTGATTGTCTCGCCAAAGACCATTGATAGACTCCCCTTGCGCTTTGTCGGTGTGACTTTAGGCTTTCGCCAAGACGCCACCCCGAACTCAATATCTCTCGCTGAAGCCTTCTCCCTGTCACCGGTCGGCGAGACCAAAAGACTCCGCCATGACCATATGCCGATGAAGATGACTCCCACCGAAGTGTTTGCCTGTTGATCGGTAGTCGGTAAGACATGAGCCCTTTCGGGGAGACATCTCTCCGAAGATAAACTCCCACCGCAGTGTTAAACCCTCTTTGCTTGTCGGCAAGACCCGAAGATCTCGCCGAGACCTTATTTCGAAAGAAACCCCTCATGCCGATAGGAAATTTCGTGTTGTCGAGACGACAACCCCTATCTTGCCAAAAGAGCCCGCATGTAAATTCCACTTGCCATGACAATCTCGAGGTCTTGCCGACTTTCACCTTCAAGGAGAATTAAGACCAACTGCTCTGAGGAAAGCCTTCCAAGTGGACTCACTTGAAAAATATCATCATGTGTGTAGCTCGTTCCTGCAAAACAGATGCTTCCATTAGTCATCAGAAGGACATAAGATACATTATCATAAGATATACTTTGGCTTGTGATTACTTTATTGAATACTTAGCAAGAAGGGAACCAAATTAAGCTAAAATAGGACCAGAATCATATCAGAACAAAAGATAAATTAGGAGGAAAACAACAGAATTCCGAAGAGGAAAAAAGTAACCAAAAGCAAAGAAATGAAAAGAAAAAAAAGGGGACCCATTTTGATCCATATCAAAGTGGGGTGGTTATGCAAGGCATAACAGGTCCCATTCATCTATTTTACCCCATATGTCAGCGGACTCTGGATTTTCCATGGAAGAGCCCCAACCCTCATCATATTTATCTTTATCTCTATCATAGATGGAAGAAAAAACAAGAACCAATTGAAAAAACTTTTTTTTAATTCATACCAACATCAAAATTTGACAATTATGTTAAAATTGCAAGACTCAAAGCAAATATTTTTCCCATATTTTAAAATTTCGAATCTCAAGCACTAAACAAGAATGAAGATCACAACCTTTGCCTCATAATCACAGAATTGGAGAACCTGCAAACAAGAAAATATGAAGAATTGGAGAACGTTATGTTCCAACTGGATTGGACATCTGGTGCAAGTTGGTGACAGTTTATCATTTGAGTTTTCTTTTTTCTTCTTCTGTTCTTAAGCTGAGGGACACTATTTCTATATCACTTTTCATTTAATATATCCCCGATTCCTAAGTTACTCTCAATGACAAGTAAAGTTTTATTTCACAAATATACACAACACCTTCCCTAAAAAGAGCTTAAATATTTCTTCAATTTGAAAGAGGCGGGATATCATAATTGGATTCTTTCTTAAAATGATACAACAAGGAAGAAAGCTGCGGCTTCTTACAAAGCCAATTAACAGTCTACTTTCTAAAGATACAAATTCTAAAAGCGCATTTATTTTACCCAGCGTCTTCTGATTGTAGTGCTAGACTTACATTATTTCATTCATGCAACTTCATTCTTTGCCATTACTGCTTTCATAGAGACTTCCCAGGAAGTTCTTTTTTTTAAGACTGGAATGCTGGAAACCACCTTTTCCCCTTTAGGCTTCTTGACACATTTCACACAGAGAGATTAGTTGTTTTGTAATGTATCAAAAGTAAGACAAAACCCCTTTAAGCATGCAGGGTGGGGTTTTTTAGGGCTAGTTACAAAACAAAATGCCATGTCCATATTACAAAACAAAATGCCATGTCCATATTACATAGTTAAGTCAATCCACAACCAGTGGCCAAAATTATATCAGTAAGTTCAGTTTTCTTTGTACCAACTTTCTATTTTTCATCTTTTCACATCCATTGTAGCAGCTCTATTTTTCCTTATGATCTAGCTCTATTTTGTTTAAAATTTATTTTGGACTATAGATTGGGCTACTTTTCCTTAACAAACAAATTGATTATTTGAGTCATTTTTTCTTCACAAGGCCTTCTCATTCTGCAGGTGCAAATGATTTCTTAAATATTTTAATGAACCTAATTAGTTCAATAACACTCTCGTCTCACATCTTTGAAGAATATGTGATTGTACACTGGCACCTTCAAGTTGAGATAAATCTAACGATTATGATACCTCTATTCAGACAGAAATATGTTTTCTTCTCACTTTCATTATAGAAATTATAGAGTCTAGGAGCCAGGAGTTTTGTATTTGCAAAAGTAGGTCCCATTGGTTGCAGCCCATATGATTAATACCATCAACTGCTTGCCAAGCCGAAATTGTTCTCAATTGTTGTCACTACCTTGTCACTGCATATAACCAACTACTAAGAAAATTGATCTCTCTACTCAATTTAAAAACTTTTGGAACCATGCTCATCTATTCAAATTGCTATAATATTGTCTTTGTCATATTTCAAAACTATGGGAATCATGGTATTTTTTCATTATGTGGAAACAAATTTAGGTTTGGAATAAAAAATTGATCTACTTGATTAGATTAGATTGTGGGTGTATTTGAGGATTTGAAAATGCAAACAATGCATCCACAGCAATGTAATTTAGTTGGTGAAATGATCATTGAAAATCAATATGTGCTATGATTGATCAAAGTATTTGTTCTTAGATGCATATCATCTTATAGTGGTTGCAAGTATTATCATTCCAAAGCTATTTCTTGATGGTAATCTTAGTCGTGTCTATCCAATGAATATTGCTCAATTCTCCCTACTCTAAAAATTGATGTGTGATGGCAGATAATTTCTCTTATAAGTGATAATAATATACATATATTTAATTTTTCTTCATAGGCAAATCCAACTCAGAAAATAGATATAGAATTTTTAAAAATTCCCAGTAAACAAGAAAATATGTAGTAAAATTTTAATAAACTTGATTTTTGATCGCCATCATCTTCATAATTTTATAGTTCTCGCCTTTATCTTCATGTCTTTACAGTTCTCAAATCTTTATTTATTGCAAGAGCACATTGAACATTATTTTTAATATCATATAGAACCTTGAGCTTCTGGATATCAACCAGAAAGAAAAGAGAATAACGATAAATTGTAGAAGAGAATAACGATAAATTGTAGATAGACGAGCCACAAAGTATTTTCCAGTCTATTACACCAAAATCAATACATAAAATCTCTTGCATCCATATTGCGAAGGGCGATTAGCTATCAAAATTTAATCATAAATGTGATGATTATCAAAGATTCTACCTTCATCTAACTAGCCAATGGTAATTTCTCACATTCCTTATAAATCTTGGTTATTTGGAAGTAGTTATATTATGTTTGACTTTGGGGATACCTTTGTGCTATCATTAACCTCCGTGCATGCAAAGAGTAAATTTATTTTCTATGTGATATAACTTCACATTAACTAAGTGTAAAGAGTTTGATATTTTACTACTTTCATTCGAATAGAGCACAAGTTTATGAACATTAAATACAAGAGGTAGTCATTATTATGACCCAAGTTTATTAAACCCCCTCCCCCCTCTCTCTAATTGTGTATGATATCCTTATATAATGCATTTAAGAAGTAGGTCTCAAAATATTATTCAAATCATAACAGACAATGCAAAGAATTGTATGGTAGGTATGTTAGTTGAGACATGATTTTCAAATATATTTTGGATACATTGTGTTGTTCATTTGTTCAACTTCATGCTACAAAAGTTAGATAGGAAAAAAAATAGATCAAACAGGTATAGGGTGAGGCTAAATAAATTCAAATGTTCATCGTAAACCACTACATGTTTTAGAACTTTTTAGATCATTATTACAATTGTAGTCATTGACGAAAATTAAAATACTACAATTTTTTAATTTTTTACATTTCTCTTTAACAAACTACAAAATTCGTAACTTTTTAAATGTTAATTGTGTTTTTTCTTTTTTCTATTTTTGAATAAATTGTTGAAGCATTGAGACCTGATTTGCATCCAACACAATTATCTTGAGATGACTTGTAAAGGTGTAAAAACTAAGTTTTCTAACATGGTCATCAGTCAAAATTAGTTCTTATAAACACAATTCAACAATGAGAGAGCAACAAATGTAAAATGGATGTGTTAGGAAATTACCAGGTTGATCAAACCATTTCCTACATAACCCCATGGAAAAAAAGTTACATAAATATAAACTTATAGAATAACCACAATGCAAAGATCAAAGACATACCACATATTACACAAGGTATACCCTATAAATATCGTCAAGAGGGAAAACATGGCCTCCAAAAAGATCCACATTCAATGTATTATTTAACAATGAAACATTACAATGCATTTATTGAATCTCTATGAATACTTTTGAAACATCAAACTCCTCCAATTCATCCTTGTGTCTAAGCATGTAACCACATATCCCATCTCATGCTTCACATACACAATCAACAATAGAGTTTAATACAAATAACAACTCACTCAACTTAACCAACCTCAACCACCAACATGTGTTTACTTGTATAGATTCAAGCTCACACAAAACAACTAAGTGATATAAATAAAATCATGTGTCCCGAAAATAATTATATGAATCAATATCTCACTTGAATAAACAATATAAGTTTTGCTTCTATATATACCCTTGGATTTAATACTATCATGGTTTAGAATTTATACGTCTCACCAATAGATCACTATAGACTTTAGATATATAGTGCTTTGCGTCTGTACTTTCGAACAATTGTATATAAACAACGAGCGCCTGTCTCATTTCTAAATGATGAGTCCTCTTTACATTATGGGTTGTCTCTGAAGGGTGGCATTCAATTGTGTGTCTCCACAAAAAATCAACCACCTACTTTCACAGATCGAAAGAAATTTGAATTTAGTCATAATCCTTGAATCAAATCCCTAACAAGTACAATAATGAGTAGAAATCTTTGAGGTTGTTGTCTCCAGTGATTCCATAACTGAAATTATCTTATTTGAGGATTTTGGAATGAAGGTATTCTTAGACTCATTTCACAGAATCATGGCACCGCCAAAAGATACAGTTTCTTGATTTTTGTGAACTGAATTGTAAAACGAAATGAGTACAATTGAAAAAGATGACTCTCTCTGCATATGTTTGCTGCTGCATTTATCTGTTTCTAAATATATCTGGATTATGTGAACAGTTTTGATGTTTTAAGAGGTTGGATTTCAGACATACGCTGAACATTTATCACAGTATGTTTAGCTTCAAGCCTCAGATACCTTAGAGAATTAAAGTCTCCATCCATCCATGTGTTAAGCATGTTCAAGGAATGGAAGAACTAAAGCTTGTAAGAAGGTTGCATGTTATTGGTTGCAGATTAACTAGATCAAAAAGTTAAATGTTGAATCATTGATAATTAATCAAGGAAGCCCATTGTCTAGAGTTATTCAGGTTTTCTGCAAATAATGTTCTAGACTGCTTACAATACAAGATAGAAGTAAATGGGCAAACTATGGAGGCTGTCAAGATAATATCAATAAATTCAATGATAGAGTGGTACGCCATGGGTTATCTCATACACAAGAGCCTTCTTTACCAATAGTGGATATCGAAGTTAAAGGAACTTTTCAAACATGGTAATGTCAAGATGTAGCTTATAAATATCAAATTTTTGTTTGGATAATATATAAAATACAATTATAAATGTTAAACTCATCTTTAACTTTAGTGAAAAAGATATTTAAATGAGTTGAATGTTTTTTAGGATTAGACATGGGGACATGTCAAACCTAAAGGGGAGAGACAACCTGTAAAATAATCATCAAAACCATTTATTAGATTGCAAATTTATACTAATGCTTTTTTATTATACACAATCTAATAGTGTTGATTTGATTTCATGGGAAGGTCTCCAACAATAACTATTATGGTCCACTTGAGGATATCCTCAGAGTTCTAACGATATAATTCATCTATAAATTTACTTGAACAAATCGTCATCCCTAAATTTATGCATGGTAATATTTATAAATTTGTCAATTTCATTGAACAATCTAACAAATGTCACATAGTATAGGTTGTTTCTTATTTTTGAACGCATATTTTGGTTGTTATGAACTTATGGCTTGAGAGCATCACTTTGTGCACTTTAGTTTAAAATGGTTTTTGATTAATTACTACTATTCATTGATTTAATATTTATTATAATTCATTATTGTAACAGAAAATTTTGAAAACTCTAAGCGAGTATAAAAAAGTGCCAACCCATTTTAAGAACATTGACTATTAATCAATATTTGGGATTGAGAAAATAAACCCAAAAGACTTTGAATTGTGAAGGAATAATTCATTTTTAAGGCATAGTCATAATTAGGTGGCTTAGAGATCAATCATGTTGTGAAGAAATTTAGATGGAAAAGAGGAGGATAACATTGTAGGAGATTAAGTCAATTCAATTAAAAAAAAGAAAGATTAGGTCTAACATATTTGAGTGATATACTTTTGTCCATGATAATAAGGGATTCTTTGTACCATTTTTGGGTTTTTTTATAGCACTTTGTTACTAGACTTGATCAACCCAATAAACTTTTATATGTGGTTTGTACATGACAAATTATTATTGATTACATGAGCCTTCGACATTATGTAGAAATTATTTGTGATTAAGTTAAGTATTATAAACAACTTGTTGGTAGAAATAAGCTAATTTATATTACATTTTTGTTGGATTCATACTTGCCTCAAACCTTTGTTTCAACAACTAGATGAAATGGTATTAACTACATTTAAAAAGATAATTGTGTATTTGTTTCCATTCAATTGAATTTGATATATGACAAGTGAATATTTATGTTATTTGAAGTGCATAAAATAATTATTGAACTTGTGAATTTAAAATGAAATTGAAAAGGATTATTGAAAGATCTATGAATTTAAAGAAAAAATATAAGATGAAATCAAAATAAAATTGAACCAATATGATGTTAAAAATACTATGTGAAGAATGAATATATTTATGGCAACTATTTATTTGTTTATTATGTATTTTCTAGTATGTGTTTTTTATTTTAACTATGTATGTTTTTATGAATCAACATTTTGAATCACACTCAGTGATCCATCATCAATTTCCTCTTCTTGATGATGGATCATTGAGTGTGATTCAAAACATCAATTTTGAAGAAAAGAATGATGTGGAAAAATTGATTGTTTATTCAGATGCTTGCAGCAACATTTATACAAGCAGAAAATGGGAGGCAAGCAAGCAATTAACAAAATGGTGTTGTAGAACAGTTCAACTATCTACCCTCAACTGCATAACTGCAACTATCCGTAAACAAGAGTAAAAGACAATGTGATAAAATATAGTTATGCTAGCATTCTCCCCTTATTGCATTGTTCATGAAACCACAAAAACACCTTGCCTAGGGACCCCCCCTTAAGTCTTACAAAGCAAAACTTGCTAATTACAAAAAATATGTATACATTCTTAAGAAGATTTTCCTTCTAAAGAAACAAATCCTGAATCAGGTGGAACTCCTCCAGAAGCTCTGAGCCAAATTCTTGAGTTCTTCCTCCCATGAACCTTCTAAATTATAGACCATAGTTATTGGACAACCACCCTCCAAGTTGTCTCCTTGACCCTCGTAAAGGTATAACCCTTGGTTCAAACCGTAATTACTAGACAACCACCCTCGACAAGTTGTCTCCTTAACCCTTGTAAAGGTGTAGTCCTTGGTCATAGTCTCATGAACTATCTGAGCAACAATCCATACTGAGCTCTTCACCAAACCCCATACATGTCTCCAAAAAGAAAACTTCATAATACAAGTATCTTCAAATCTATCAGCAATAACAAAGAAAATAAAATAAAGCCAAAAAAGTTTCTCATACAAAAGATCATCTCAAAGTGAGAAGCTAACTTGAGATGATGGAAATTCCTCCATCCTCTAGTGCCACTAGCATTGTAATGCCCCATCGTGCAAACCCCAAAGGACAACTATTAACGCACATTTAAAAAAAAAAACATGTAAGGTATGTATATTAAGCTTCCCAACATATGAAGTTCAACTAAATGAATACAAGTTAATCACCTAAGTCCTCTGGGGTACACAAGGTAACATTACGTATTCTATCCCATAACGAAATGATAATAAACGAAATTCCAAATTACATTAATATAAATCATTCATCCATCATAACTCTAACATTAAAACATTCACAAGTGATAAACCAATATGGCATGATTAAATCAATATAATAACCATACACACATATATTATAATCATGGGAATGCAAGAAACATATTTCCACATATACTACATGTTCATATGGCGATAGCCACTATCACTGGTCAAGAAGAAAATACAAGGTACAAATATACATTACATCTGCTTCCAGTACATTACATTGATCAATTACATGAGTTTACATCATAAAGTTTCCCAACACATGTAGGAGTAATACATCAATACAAGAGTATGACTGAAATACAGAATATACATATGGCAACAAAGTGAACTCTAGATCATATTGCAACTGAACAACACTGCACTGTACTATACTGCACAGCTGCCGACAGTGAACCCAATAGGGTGCATAGCACATTCCACCCGACCGCGTGGGTCAGAAAACCCACCCCTCGTGCTAGGAGTAGACAAGGAAGGATCCTCGACCAAGATCATCCAAACATAAAACAACAAGACTCAACTCCAATCAAGAGTGACATGAAAATACAAAGGAAATCACAACATCAATGGACCACTTCCAAAGGCTTGCAAAGTTAGCAAATCTTAAGGGGTGTTAGGGGAGAGTGTCATCGCATGATCCTACCATGGGTTATCCTAGTTGTCTTTCTCTAGGTGTCGCCCCCCATCTATGGTTATCATGGTTCTCTCCCTAGGCGTCGGCCCCATAGGGTGACTCATGCGGAACTATTAACCTCTCATGGGGACGAGGTAACAACCTTGCCAACCATGGTCTTCTTAGTCCGCCCTTAGTCTGTGAAATCCCTAATGGGTGGATGAGGCATTCTTACTTATCTTGTTAATGTTATTCCTACCCAAACCCACTAATTCTTTTGATTAAGTTATCACTTATTACACTAACTCTTGCATGGGTTATTCAAGCTGCCCCTTTGTACACCGGCCCCCATGAAGAGCCACTCTCCCTAGAAACCCAAACCATAAAACCAAAACTCCAATGGGTTGTACCAACACAAAGAAGCACTAAATCTCAAAACTAAAACGCAGGCGAGGCACAATCATCTTGCCAACAACTACATGCATAGATACTCATGAAAACAGGTACAACCCAAGCATAAACTCAAAATTGCAATTACAATCAAACTTTATCAAATACCAAATCAAATAATAAACAATAAACTTACTCTTGCCTCTAGAAGCCTAAAGACCATATAACCTCAAACTCCTAATGGAAGATAACATGACCTTGAGGGTTCCCACATGTCTATACACCAATTCAAAGTGAGTAGAAAATGACCCATGAAGAAAATAAGGAATAAATCCAATTACAAAACCTCAAGAGTTAGTCACAAACATGGAATCCTTAAAACCATCTATCACATTTTAACTGGAAATCCATAATAATATTCAAACTCCACTTTCAAAAAAAAAAAACTTATTTTGAGGAAAACTAATATTAAAATCTTAATCACTTAACACATCGTTAATTTCCATAAACATACTCTCCTAACAATCATATGCATTCATTCATTCTTAATTTTAGCCAATTTGCGTTAAAATCAAATTTCCCAAATTCTAAAATTACTTCTTTCAATTTGCAACCCAGCAATGTATACTTTATTCTATGAAATGTAAAATCTGATTTATTCAATTCCCTTATATTATATTTTTTTTAATAACAATTCTACAATATAATTATTAAATAAACTTGTTTTTTAAATCAGCATATTACAGCCTATAATCAGGCATTGATAAACAAATAACAACATATATATATATATATATAAATATATATATATATATATATATATATATATATATATATATATATATATATATATATATATATATATATATATATATCTTTGTGTATATATATCTACATACAATTATGAAAACACAGTTTTAAAATCTATCTAAATTCTGAAACGTAAATCGCAGTATGAACAACATACTAAATATATATACATATATATATATTAATAATTAAAACAAAATAAAATAATATAAAAAATAATAATAATAATAAATATAAATCATTTTATATGGCAGCAACCCCCCATACAGGAGGTCGTGGCCTCCCATTTGTTGTGCACAGCAGCCAAGAGGTTGTTGTGTTCAACAGTCACTTGGACTGCTGTGTGTAGCCCTCATATGGCTGCTACGCAACCCAAACAAAACATGATCAGGCGTGGGGAGAGCATGGGGTTGGGGTGTGGCCAAATTCGTCCCTCCCTCATCTCGTAACCTCCACTATATATATTTAAAAAGAATCTAATTTTCTCAAAATTAAAAAGAACTTTCTTCAACAGAAATACAAATTTTCTCCAGAAGAGTTTACAATTTTCTCCAATACGAGAATATAATAAGCAAAATGGATCGGGGAGGAACAAATTGGTTTCAATTATCAAATCACAACGCTAAATAGGAAACTTACAGGTGAAGAATAAAAGACCAAATCAGACATTCCATTTCTCACCCAGTTCAATTTAAAAGTAAAGATAGAAAACATAAGCTCATTTCCGTTTATTTGAAGTATAGATTTGCATTCAGCCGAGCAACAAAATTAATACATTTCAAATAGATTTTCCTAAACCTCAGTTTTCAAACAGCATCAATCAAAAACATAAGCCATTTTAAATACGATCACCATTTCGAGTACGGAAACTAGATATTCAATTTCAAACAGCCATTAAAAATAGATAGCAATTAATGAACCTAGAGTCCTACACTCTGCAAACGGAGTGATGTGCGCAGAAATCTCCTCTTTGCTCTTTCGAAACAACCCTTCACGAATTTCTCCCTCTTTCCTCAACAATTTTTCCAAATTTTTCCTTGAAGTCAATTTCTGTATAAATTTTTACAAAGAAAAGAAAAGAGAGCTAGAATATTTTTTTTGCAAACAGTTTCTTGTTCAAAAACCACCCACAAAAATGCAAGTTTAGAAAACTTCTTCTTTTTCCCAATTAAATTAAAAGAAACTCTTTTAGTTTTCAAAAGCAAAAATCAATTGAAGTAGCAAGTTTCCATTGCCTTTTAAAGTTTTCAAGTGAACATGCATTCGTCATTTTCCTTCTTTTCCTGATTTTTTTCCATTCTGATGAAATCTTTCGCTTTTATTTTTATTTGATTTGAAACTCATAATTATCTCACAACAATTAATAAAACAACTCTTTATTTCTAATATTTATCCACAACTTAATAATTAATAGCAAATCATTAAATTATATTATCCCATTTTACAAAATGACTATTTATAATTATATATTATTTACCTAATTTATTTATTCCTCCTTTAAATAAATAACAATATTTAATTTATCAATCTTTAAAACTTAATAAATTTAAATTTAATAATTAATTTAGCAACACTCATCTAACTATTTAATTATTTTAATTAAATAACATTAATAATCTAACAAAGGAACATCAAACATAATCATTAACTAAAACGACACATATACAAAGATTAAAGTAAACGACCAACACAAAACAATACCGAAATGAAGATGGGGTCGTGGACGAACGGCACCATCAGACACAACGGGGGTGACAAACTTAAATGGGGACACTTCCTTGTCAACTCCTTTTTAAAACTTCATACCCGTTAGGTTTGTGGGACACGCTCAGACCTGGCAACGCAAGTGGAGTCGATGTCCAGTACCTGCATCCTACATGAAACCAACGTCAAATAACATATAAATCTCCAGTACATACGCACCGTGAAAGTTAGTCGCGGCGTAGCAGGCCACTCGCGAGCGAGTGATGCCACTTCGTCCTTTCACCAAGACTCACTAATAAAATACACATCATACTCCATATCCAGAATTAAGCATTAAACCATATCATCACAACATAGTACCACATAAGAGCAATAACCTATCCAGATAGAACAAACACCACATATCATGTCATAAATCATCATAAGCAGTATCATGTGCATCCAACCAAACTAAACTGAAAATCCACACAAGTCAAATTGGTGAAACAATCACCATCACCATCTCAAGCACGCAACTCAACATAAAAGAGTATCAACAAAGTAGCAGCTACACAAGGGGTATTACAAGCCTCCACTAAAGTGAAGGCTTATGGTACTAATGTAGGATTAAAACCACCAACACCACAAGAGTCGTTAATAACAACTTCATCATCTAATGAATCCTCATTTTTAATGCAGGAAAAGTTATTAAAAATAACTTTATCATCTGAAGAATCCTCATCTTGAATGCAGGAAAAGTTTCCTATATCTAATCCATCTATGAGTTTCCCTTTAAGATCACTAGCTCGAATTTTACAAAATCTTATTGTGTGTCCCTTTTGCTTACAATAAAAACATACATTTTCTCTTGTACCTGACCTTTTATTGTTTCTTCTTGAATATAATGCCTTCTCCAGTTGAGAAACATCTTCTGAATCTTCTGCATTTGTTCTCTTTTCTTTTGCTAAAAGAGTTGAAATCATATCTTCTAAATTTTGAGAGGTTATTTGGCTGAGGGTAAAAATAACATTAATATACTTTGAAGACAAACTATTTAACAATATAGCTCTAGAATCATCATCTACCAAAGCCTTGACTTCTGCTAGTTGTCTAAGAAGAGACCTCAAATTACTTATGTGATTTGACACTGTAATTTCATCTTCCATTTTGAACCTAAATAATTGAAGTTTTAAAGAGAGCTTTGCATTAAGTGCTTTTGCTCCAAACAACTTATTTAGATCATCCCAAATTTCCTTTTGATGATTTGTCAAAATCTATGTGATGCAATTCAGAATCAAAAAGTGCAAGACCAATAATTGCCTTGGCTTTATCATCTCTACTATTCCAATCAAGTAACTTATTTGTATCTATAAGTGGATTTCTTTTTCTACTTACTATTCCTCATAATTTTTTATTCATTAGTTGCATTTGAATTTTCATTTTCCAAATATGAAAATTAAAACTATAATACTTATCTAACTTATCTACTACAATCTCCATAATGATATATCCCCTAAAATCTTAAATCTCACATAATAGCAATTTTGCACTCACTGGGATTGATGATTCTAGAACAATTAGAAAGAATAATGACAAATACTATCCATCTCTGAATAAATGGCTTCAAACACCACTTAATCCGCCTGAATCCTTACAACTAGCATAGTTAACTTCATTATTGCAGACGCCTTGATAGAGGGTCTACAAGCTTCTGAAAACCCATGCACCTTCTCTCCTGTTTGTAATTTGGATATAGGTCCACCAAACAATCAATGGGCCATGATATATAGGGGAGAGGGGCCCATAGTGGAGCACCCTAACTTCGTGTTTCTCAAAATCCTATGTGGAAATTTCAAATCACTCCCAATTTTGTACAACAATTTATTTGGCAACTCACGTGCATCTATATTTCATTTTAGGGCCACATCATCAAATATGATGCCTCATTAGCATGCTTTTTGTTGAGGTATTCAAAAAGGCTCAAAAAAAGTGAGACCGATAATGGTGCACTAAGTCATGTTCTATTGATGTGTTGATGTGGCATCACATGATTTGCCAGTTTGTCTACTTTATGGATAAAAAGTGTTTTGCAATTGGATATTAAGGTGCTCCACTATGAGGCCCATTGAGTACTACTTCTATCCTCACTATTGAACCTCATTCTACTATAGGCCCCTCTTCCCTACCTTTATGGCATTTGCAACAGCAATTAACCGCCGACCAGAAGGGATAGCGATGGAAATTTTGTAAACCAATCATACAACTAATTCAAATGCCACGCCTCTAGATTCAAGCATCTAAGAGTTGCAAACTCAAAAGATCATGCCATTCACACAAGTATTCAGAAATCACTCCTAAAGCCTCAAAATAAGCTCTAATGGCTTGCAAATGCGCTCACATTATTTCTCTATTGTATTTGGATGGTAGAGAGAAATGGTTTAGATTGAAACGAACTTGACCTACTTTTATTTTTAATGGACAACAATACATGACCACGTTATATTTAAAATTGACCAAAAACTAATTATTACCACTTTTTGGTTCCACATATTTTTGCACATGCCTTTCACCTCTTCACCCAAACAATTCACTTGTTTGTAATGCATAATTTAACTACAACACAACTCTATGCATAACAATTCAACACACTAAGCCACCTATAATCTTTAAGCGTCCTCGCATAGAAATATTTGCTCACATATTTATATGTTACACATGGATGAATATGCCTCCTTTTTTGTTCAGCACCATATCATTTTTTTCCACGTGTGTAGGTTTGGCACTTAGCAACATACAAGTTCAAAACCTATCAAGCCCCTATCCACATGAAAGTTATAACATACACTAATATTTTCTAGCATATTGTTAAATCCTTAGTTGAACTCTTTGTATAAATAGTTATCCTATACTTGAGACATAGTACATACCAACAACATTATTATATACATAATACTATGTATATCTTCTTTCATGGAATACAATTGCACTACAAAGTCTTTTGCACTTCTCATTAGAGAATCAAATAAATGAAAGGCCATATTAAGATGGACAACAATACATGACCACATTTTATTTAAAATTGACCAAAAATTAATTTTACCACTTTTTGGTTCCACATATTTTTGCACATGCCCTTCACCACTTCACCCAAACAATTCACTTGTTTGTAATGCATAATTTAACAACACAACTCTATGCATAAAAATTCAACACGCTAAGCCACCTCTAATCTTTAAGCTTCCTCACATAGAAATACTTGCTCACATATTTATATGTTACACATGTATGAATGTGCCTCCATTTTGTTTAGCACCATATCGTTTTTGCCCACTTGTGTAGGTTTTGCACTTAGCAACATACAAGTTCAAAACCTATCAAGCACCTATCCACATGAAAGTTATAACATACACTAATATTGTCTAGCATATTGTTAAATCCTTGGTTGAACTCTTTGTATAGATAGTTATCCTATACTTGAGACATGGTACATACCAACAACATTATTATATGCATAATACTATGTAGATCTTTCATGGAATACAATTGCCCTACAGAGTCTTTTGCACTTCTCATTAGAGAATCAAATAACTACAAAAGATATTTAGCATTAATAAGTTTTTGAAAATTTATTAGCTACGAATATCTTGACCAACTAAATGAAAGGCCATATTAAGATTGAGACAAACACTTATCCAAAGGGAAGGGTGAAGGGTGAATATCTTGACCAACTAAATGAAAGGCCATATTAAGATCGAGATAAACACTTATCCAAAGGGAAGGGTGAAGGGTGATGTTGGTGAGATTTAGGCATTAAAAATTACAAAATGTTTAAAAATAATAAAAAAGTATAACAGACAAAAAAAATAATGAAAGATAACACTTATGAAAGGGTTCTAATATAAAATTAATAAAAGAAGATTGAGTTTAACTTAAGTTATGAGTTAAGAGAATATATTGAAAATTTTCAAGCAACTTTTAAGATGGCAAGGATGGATTAGGATTGCTTAGCTCTATATACAGCTTCAAAGTGTTAAATTATAAATTATCACTTTTTAATCTAGTGCTATGTGACATTCAACCAAATAATAGACTAACCTTTGTTTCAATATAAAATTACAACACAAAATAGATTTGGATCAATTAAATGATGCAACCTATATCTTCATGCATATACTTGATTTGTATTGTGTAAAATCTACCATCTACCTAGCAATTTTTGTGATTTAGAAATCTCGTCATCTAAATTTTTACTATTTGAATATTTTAACAAAGTGGTGGTATCTACAACCAGCATTTGAAGTTTAGTAAGCTGGAGATCCTCCCTTAATCAAACATCTAAGACACCATGTAGTATGTGTTGGAAGTGACACGGTTCTGAGAGGGGGGGTGAATCAGAACCTTACTGTTTTATTCAAAAATTCCTTACAAATTTTGCAATAAGAAACATATAACAGAATATCCACAATTTATGCAGGAGAAGTATAATCATTCATCATGAGCATAAAGAAATGAAACTCACAACCATGAAGAAACACCAAATTTGTGCCGAGTGGAAAACCCTCCAAAATCTCATGATTTTGTCATAGGGAGAAAAACCACTCCATGAACCTGTAACTTCTATTCATTCCAACCTTTTACAATCGGCAGTCAATACTGCTCAGAAAAACTCACAACTTATATACATATACAAACGTGCATATATCACTCGCACATGTACACAAGTTTATGATTTAAAACTTTCAGTCTCACTTATCCTCAGATACATATATATATATATATATATATATATATATATATATATATATATATATATATATATATGTTTTTCACACACACACATATATGCATCTAAAGATTACAAGTGTATATATTAACTTCGAAACAGAACAGTTGCATATTTCTAACTGAACCAGTTAGAAACTGTTCAACAAACTTTCTCTTAAAGATGCTTCAAAAACAGTTTCAGATTTCGAATCTGTTTTAGATGAAACTGATAATCATTAAGCTTCAGATTACGAATCTGTTTTAAACAAAACTGATAATCATTAAGCTTCGATTGAGAGATATTCGAAGACAGTTTTCATAACGGCTTTATGCTTTGTAACTGACTGAAAACGTTTACATATTTCCTTTTGAAAACTGTATATAATACCCTGGGTAAAAACCCCAAAAAGATTATTCAAACTTCTAAAAACTGCATAACCATGTTCCGGGTTTGAGACCCTTTTTTAAGAATGTAAAACCTTCATACCTGTTATGCCCAAGATTCTGCCCAAAGAACCTCATACCTGAAACACAAGTCTCTGTTCGGCCTTAATACCTGAAACACAAGACTCTGTCCAGCCTTAGGAAGTTTCTTCCCTCTTTCATACGCCTCAGATCCTCATACATGAGCAAAAACAAACATATAAGCAACCTTTCATTCTTTCTGAGAAAGATAAGTGTAAAACCTGAATCTTTATTTGAAATAAAAAACAAACAATGAACCTGCATGAATCCATCAATCATCTTGCATGTTTCGCACCAAAAATGTCTTGACTGAACCAATTACTTCCTGTTTGATTTGCAGAAAGAATTCAACTTCCAGAAACAAAACGCAACAAAAACCGTTTGCCCAGAATAAACGATACCCACAACCTTAAACAAATTTAACCAAAATTTGGAGTCCGCCATGCAGAGTTAATACTTGGCGAAAGGACTGACAAAAAATCAATAATGCATTTAGACTTTGTCAGTTTACGGTGGTCACAAAAAACTGCCGACAACATCATTAAACCCTTTTCAATTTTTCACTTAAACAAATGCTATTGCATATATTCCATGCTACGTCCAAAAAGCCATTATACTTTTCATGCCACATCAAATGCCACATGTAACATTTTGCCAACAAAACAAATCTGCCACGTATTTGCCGGATGACAGATAAGTTAACAATCTCCCCCATTTTTGATGCAAAATTTTTTCACCATTTCATGAAATGAACTGAAATACCATGATGATTATAAACAAGATAATGAACTGAAATGCCAAGCAGATTTACCATGTTTTACCATGAAAACAAGTGCAACCAAATACAAGAACCAAACCTGAACAAACCAAAACTGCTGTGCCAAAGGATCAAAAACAAACTGAACCTGTATGAACCTGTATAAACCTGTGCCAAATCAGAATCACAACTGAACTGTGCCATTCACAAAACTGAAATGAACTGTGCAAAACTGAACTGTGCCATTCACAAAACTGAAATGAACTGTGCAAATTACTCCCCCAAAATTTATGCATCAAAAATCTAACCATCTGCTTGAAATACTCTTCTGTGAAAGAAGCAGAAATCTAACACAGAATATGAAAAGTAAAAAACTTATTCCAGCATGGATTGAGAGAAGACTCCCAATCGAATTCTGAACTGTTCAAACAATTCTCTAGGAAGAGCTTTGGTAAAAATATCAGCAACTTGGAATTTAGAAGGTACATGAATAAGAATGACCTCATTTGATGACACATGTTCACGAATAAACTGCAACTTGATAGCAACATGCTTAGTTCTAGAATGCATAACAGGATTTTTAGAAATCTGAATAGCACTGGTATTGTCACAAAGGATTTTCAGAGGTTTTTGAACATGAATACCCAAATCTGAAAGCTGATAAGACATCCAAATTAACTGAGTACAACATGCTGTTGCAGCAATAATTTCAGACTCAGCAGTAGAAATAGTGACACATTCTTGTTTTTTACTGTGCCAAGCAACTAACCGATCACCTAAGAAAAATGCAGCACCACTAGTACTTCGTTGATCATCTTTACATCCACCCCAATCAGCATCTGTATAACCAATGAGAGCAAAATCATCATTTTTTGGATACCACAAACCATAATCCAAAGTACCTTGTAAATATTTAAAGATACGGTGAACAGCATTGAGGTACATGTGCGAGTGATATATGCACGTTTGTATATGTATATAAGTTGTGAGTTTTTCTGAGCAGTATTGACTGCCGATTGTAAAAGGTTGGAATGAATAGAAGTTACAGGTTCATGGAGTGGTTTTTCTCCCTATGACAAAATCATGAGATTTTGGAGGGTTTTCCACTCGGCACAAATTTGGTGTTTCTTCATGGTTGTGAGTTTCATTTCTTTATGCTCATGATGAATGATTATACTTCTCCTGCATAAATTGTGGATATTCTGTTATATGTTTCTTATTGCAAAATTTGTAAGGAATTTTTGAATAAAACAGTAAGGTTCTGATTCACCCCCCCTAGTAAGATATAAAAGACTTCCTATCATAGATCGATACTCTCTTTGATCAACAAGAGGAGATTCATCAATTTTCATCAACTTACATCCAGTTTCCATTGGTGTACCAACTGGATTACAAGTATCCATTTGAAACCTTTTAAGCATTTCCTTAGCATATTTCAGTTGAGAGATAAACAAACCATGTTCAAGCTGAGAGACTTGAATTCCCAAGAAAAATGTCAAAGGTCCTAACATAGACATTTCAAATTCTGACTCCATGATTCCTGAAAAAGTTTGTGCTAAATGATCATTAGTAGAACCAAAAATAATATCATCAACATATATTTCAACAGCCAATAAATTTTCATTGTCCATTTTTGTATACAAAGTGTTGTCCACATTTCCTTTAATGAATCCATTTGCAATTAGATGTTTATCTAATCTGGAATACCAAGCTCGAGGAGCTTGTTTTAAACCATATAAGGCCTTTTTGAGACGAAGAACATAATCAGGTTTGTCAGAAGATTTGAAACCTTCTGGCTGTTCCATATAAACTTCCTCTTCAAGATATCCATTTAGGAAAGCAGTTTTGACATCCATTTGGTAGACGGTGAAATTTTTATGAGTGGCATATGCAAGAAAGATTCTGATTGACTCCAACCTTGCAACTGGTGCAAAGGTTTCACCAAAATCAACTCCTTCTTGTTGTGCATATCCTTTGCAAACAAATCTGGCTTTATTTCTGATCACTACACCTTCCTCATTTAGTTTATTGCGGAATATCCATTTTCCACCAATAACATTTTTACCATCAGGTCTGGGAACAAGTTCCCAAGTCTTGTTTTTCTCTATCTGATTTATTTCATCTAGCATAGCATTTTGCCAACTAGGATTTGATAGAGCTTCTGTTACATTCTTTGGTTCAAAATCTGCTATCAAACAAAATTGTTCAGCAATATTTACTTGTTCTCCTATTTTGGCTTTTCTTCTAGTTAAAATTCCTTTATCAATATCACCAATAACTTGAGACTCAGGATGTCTCTTAGCTATTATTCTAGAAGATGTTTTTATCTTTGATCCATCACTAGTGATTTTAGAATTGGAACAATTTTCTGATTCTATTTTTTCTGCAAGTTCATCTTCATTATCAGTTTCAACTTTATCTTGTTCACAATTTTCATTATGAATACTTTCTGATTCTTGAAAAGATAAACTTTCATATTCTTCATTGCCATTACTGCATACAGATGTTTCATCAAACATAACATTTATTGCTTCTACAATTTTGTTCAGCCTTTTATTAAAGCATTTATATGCTTTGCTATGTGTAGAGTACCCAAGAAAAATCCCTTCATCAGATCTTGAGTTAAAGTTTTCTAGAGAGTCATCATTCTTTCTGATAAAACATTTGCAACCAAATATTTTAAAGTTCTTAACATTTGCTGTTTTCCCATACCATAATTCATATGGTGTATAAGCTGTCCTAATTCTGATTTGAGCTCTATTTAAAATATAGACAGCTGTATGAACAGCTTCTTTCCAGAATTTGTCAGGCAGCTTTGCTTCATTTAACATGGTCCTGGCCATTTCCTTGACAGTTCTATTTTTTCTCTCTACAACTCCATTTTGTTGTGGTGTCCTAGCAGTAGAGTATTGTCTTTTTATACCTCGTTTTTCACAATACTCAATAAATTCTTGAGAAGTAAACTCTCCTCCTCTATCTGATCTTAAGCATTTCAGTTTTAAATCAGTTTCTCTTTCCACCATCTTCCTGAAAATTTTGAAACGTTCAAAGGCTTCTGATTTATGTTTCAAAAATGTTACCCAAACCATTCTTGAATAATCATCTATAAACAGCATGAAATATTTTTCATCATTTAAAGAGGCAGTTTTGGTTGGACCACATAAATCAGTGTGTACTAGTTCAAGTGGTCTATTTGACAGATATTCTTTTGTTTTAAAAGAAACTCTTGTTTGCTTACCTTTTATACACTCTTCACAAACAGATGCAGGTTTAGTTATTTGTGGTAGTCCCCTGACCTTTTTGTTCTTGCTGATTCTAGCAAGATTATCAAAGTTCAAATGTCCCAGTCTTTTGTGCCATAGCCAATTTTCTTCTACTTGACTCATAAAGCAGGTATTGACCAATGATGTTTCTTGAATAGTAGAATCTATCAGATTATACAGATTACCATTTGTTCTTAACCCACTGGCAATGACTCTATCTTTCCCATTTTTAATATGACATTCTTTTGCATTGAAAGAGATAGAATATCCATTATCACATATCTGACTGACACTTAAAAGGTTATGTTTCAACCCTTCAACAAAGTACACATCATGTATTGGCGTATCATTATTTAAGATTATTGAGCCTTTTCCTGTTATATAAGCTCCTGAGTTATCACCAAAACGTACAAAACCTCCATCAAAGTTTTCTAAGGTTTTGAATTTGTTCTTACACCCAGTCATATGATGAGAACAGCCACTATCCAACACCCATGTTGCAGATTTTTGAGCAAATAAGACTGTTTCAACAATTAAGGACTTTTCATTTGTTTTTACTTGTTTCCATATTTGTTTAGGTCTCAGATTTAATTTACACTGATTTGCAAAGTGACCATAGTAAAAACATTTGAAGCACCTAATAACTTTTCTTTTGCCTTGACTAGTGCTATTTTTACAGAAGATTGCTTTGTGCCCAAAAATGTTACAGTTGAAACAATATCCATTGAAAAACAACTTTGTTTTCTGATTAGTAGATTCTTCAGATGAACATTGCAAGACATTCAGTTTTTTATCCTTTTCTTCAAGTAAGAGTTTTTGACTTTCTATAATTGAATTTGCCTTTATTAATTCATCTTGAAGTTTTTGATTTTCAGTCTCATGATTTGCAACTGATTTTTTTAACCTTTTAATTTCTTGCAGGGATTTTAGAAGTTCTTCTTCAAGATCTACTTCTATTTCTAAATCAGATGAGGATTCAGGCTCATTTGATTCAAATTTAGAAGTATGTACTATTTCAGCCATAAACAATTTTTCCCCTTCTTCATCTGCATCACTGGATTCCTCATTTGGATCTTCTTTTGAAAAAAGACTTTTCTTTTTGAAATCCTTAAACCTTTTATTCTGATTCCAAGGCTTCTTTCTAGAAAACTTCTCAGATTTCTCATCACAATCATCAAGTTCAATGTTTGGACATCTAGCAGCAAAATGTCCTAATTGACCACAACTGAAACATTTAGGTTTGCTTCTATATTTCTTTGCCATTCTTTTAACCAATAATGCTTCTAAAGCATCAGTTAGATCTGAATCACTCTCATCATTCTTTTCAACCTTAAAGGCTGATTCTTTTGATGAAGAACTAGCTTGATTGCCAATTCTCATTTCATATGCAGTTAGGGTTCCCTGAAGTTGATGTAAGGTCATTTTTGAAAAACTTTTCTTTTCTTCTAATGTAGAAATTTTTGTTTCAAATTTAGGTAGGACTGATCTAATAACCTTTGAAACAACATCATGTTCTTCTATGTCTTCACCTAGACCCTTCCTGGCATTCACAACTTCCTCAATTCTTAAGAAATATGCAGCAATGGTTTCATCCTCACTCATTTTCAGATTGTCAAACTGAGTTTTAAGAGTAATCAGTTTAGATTCTTTAACCTTGTCATCTCCTTGATAAATAGTTTCAAGTTTTACCCATATATCATTTGCAGATTTACAATAAATGACTTTGGCAAAGACATCTCTAGTAAGACCACAAAGAAGTGCATATCTAGCCTTCTTATCTAACTCAAATTTTAGTTTCTCATCAGCATCAGTAGGAACTGACGCTGGAACAGTGTATTTTGTTGTTACAACATCCCACATCCTTACATCTAGAGAATGTATAAATGCTTCCATTTTAACTTTCCAGAAAACATAATCATTTCCATCAAATAAAGGTGCCCTATTAAGGAAAGCTCCTTCAGAATGTGCCATAACTTCCAATAACCAGAGATCAATTCCTAAAGGGAATCCTACGCTCTGATACCACTTGTTGGAAGTGACACGGTTCTGAGAGGGGGGGTGAATCAGAACCTTACTGTTTTATTCAAAAATTCCTTACAAATTTTGCAATAAGAAACATATAACAGAATATCCACAATTTATGCAGGAGAAGTATAATCATTCATCATGAGCATAAAGAAATGAAACTCACAACCATGAAGAAACACCAAATTTGTGCCGAGTGGAAAACCCTCCAAAATCTCATGATTTTGTCATAGGGAGAAAAACCACTCCATGAACCTGTAACTTCTATTCATTCCAACCTTTTACAATCGGCAGTCAATACTGCTCAGAAAAACTCACAACTTATATACATATACAAACGTGCATATATCACTCGCACATGTACACAAGTTTATGATTTAAAACTTTCAGTCTCACTTATCCTCAGATACATATATATATATATATATATATGTTTTCCACACACACACATATATGCATCTAAAGATTACAAGTGTATATATTAACTTCGAAACAGAACAGTTGCATATTTCTAACTGAACCAGTTAGAAACTGTTCAACAAACTTTCTCTTAAAGATGCTTCAAAAACAGTTTCAGATTTCGAATCTGTTTTAGATGAAACTGATAATCATTAAGCTTCAGATTACGAATCTGTTTTAAACAAAACTGATAATCATTAAGCTTCGATTGAGAGATATTCGAAGACAGTTTCCATAACGGCTTTATGCTTTGTAACTGACTGAAAACGTTTACATATTTCCTTTTGAAAACTGTATATAATACCCTGGGTAAAAACCCCAAAAAGATTATTCAAACTTCTAAAAACTGCATAACCATGTTCCGGGTTTGAGACCCTTTTTTAAGAATGTAAAACCTTCATACCTGTTATGCCCAAGATTCTGCCCAAAGAACCTCATACCTGAAACACAAGTCTCTGTTCGGCCTTAATACCTGAAACACAAGACTCTGTCCAGCCTTAGGAAGTTTCTTCCCTCTTTCATACGCCTCAGATCCTCATACATGAGCAAAAACAAACATATAAGCAACCTTTCATTCTTTCTGAGAAAGATAAGTGTAAAACCTGAATCTTTATTTGAAATAAAAAACAAACAATGAACCTGCATGAATCCATCAATCATCTTGCCTGTTTCGCACCAAAAATGTCTTGACTGAACCAATTACTTCCTGTTTGATTTGCAGAAAGAATTCAACTTCCAGAAACAAAACGCAACAAAAACCGTTTGCCCAGAATAAACGATACCCACAACCTTAAACAAATTTAACCAAAATTTGGAGTCCGCCATGCAGAGTTAATACTTGGCGAAAGGACTGACAAAAAATCAATAATGCATTTAGACTTTGTCAGTTTACGGTGGTCACAAAAAACTGCCGACAACATCATTAAACCCTTTTCAATTTTTCACTTAAACAAATGCTATTGCATATATTCCATGCTACGTCCAAAAAGCCATTATACTTTTCATGCCACATCAAATGCCACATGTAACATTTTGCCAACAAAACAAATCTGCCACGTATTTGCCGGATGACAGATAAGTTAACAGTATGCCTATCTATTACTAAACATGCAAACAATAAATCTAACAAAAATTATTTACATATCCTTCTTAAAGAAAGAATGTAAATAAAACATTAAACCTCCCAAATCGAATATATAGATATATGAAAATAAATTTAAAGATATTCCTCTATACATCACCTTTAAACATAAGAAGGATATGTAAATAAAACATTAAACCTCCCAAATCGAATATATAGATATATGAAAATAAATTTAAAGATATTCCTCTATACATCACCTTTAAACATACTTCCAATCAACACTATTTAAAATAACCAAAATCATTGATTCTCAATAATATCAAATCAAATTTAAGAAAAGAAAAAATATGATTTCTGAAAAAATGTGTGGACCTAATTTATTAAGTTCAGGAAATGTACATTTCTTAGTGAAAATACACAAACATACGTTTCTTATTGTAGATACACAAATATACCTTTCTTGTTGTAAATACACCCTTGTACAGTCCATCATACGAAAACTACTTTCAATTCTTCGCTTCCTTTGTGAAGCCACAGAAAACTAAAAACAGAGCAAAAATTGAAATAACATTGCAGGAAGTTTTGCCTCTGAAACCTTTCGATCAGATTAGAAGCTTTAAGCAAAATCCTCATGTTGCCTGCTCATGTACAGACCTCAGCCCACCTTCACATCAAACAGTTTGGATTGCACTTTGGACTTGGGAATGATGATATTTAGAACGCCATTTTTAAATAAAATAAAGACCAAAACAGCATATATATAAACATGAAACAGATTTGCTAGAACGTTGATCATATATTTAGAATGTTCAAGTCCCAATACTTCGGTAGAAATGTCTGAAAAATATGGAAGGATTGACAAGGCATGTGAACTGCCAGTGAGATAAAAGGGCCATGATCTGGCATTGATAGTGCCTGCAAACTGTTTCCGCCTATCTGATACAGCACTTCAAGGATCAAGACCAGCACATAATAGAATTCATTAGCAAAAAAACCCATGTAGGAATTTTTTGAAAGAGGCCCTTATGGCAAGCGATGTAGATTTTATGTCATGATACAATAAGCATGCTCAGATCAATCTGAACCACTATTAAGACGATGTGATTCCAACTACCAAAAACTGCAGAGGAAAACACTCGGTCTGAGCGAATGTAAATACTAACAGATTATAAATAAACGGAAAAGCTCAAGGTAAGATTCAAGAAGACCAATCAATATTACTCGCAGCAAAATTCCTAAACCCGCTTTCATACAGGTCTTTCACAAAGTTGATTTGTCCCACTTACCACAAGTTTCACCAAATCGATCAAGGCCTACAATTATTATTCCAGTTGTCCACTACAAAGAAAACAATTATAATTGATGACAGAAACTACAGATATTTGAGTATACTGCAGACGAAACAGTTATAATTGATTCCAGAAACCCTAGGGAATATGATACAGTGGAGACAAAAAAAATAGCAAACAAAATATAATGGAGTCATTTTCAGACCTTCATGCTGTCACCCACATTGATGACAAATGAATGTGGAAGAGGCATTACGTCCATCAACTTTGGTTCCTTTGGTTGAACTTGGAGAGTGCCCTCCGTGTCCTGATAAAGGATAGTAAAGCAGCCGATATCTGTATGAGAATGCAGGATCTCCTCTGTTGGCATCTTTCCACCTGAGGCTCGCTACTATGATTTTACTGATCTTGCTTGCCAGATCAGCCACAGAGACAATATATGTTCGAATTGCCTCACTGCCAAAACACCGTTTAAATATAACACACTGAATGAATTTTAATTGCCAATATGAAGAGTTGAGTGCTGAAACTTTAAGCTACAGAGTGGCGAATGTGTCAATTCCACTACCATTGGTTACAGTCATGCGCAGATTCCATTCCAATTCCACTACTGTCCGTTACAGTCAACAAGATTAAAACCGCCAGCAATGCCTGTCAATTTTTGCCTGAGGTGTTTTTCTTTACACAGACTCTTCCATCCCGTCTGTGACTGTAAGAACGCCTCTCAGTGTAACAAGATATTTCTGCTAGAATTTTGAACAACGAATTTATGGGAAAGCTCGTCTTCATAACTACTACAATTATTTTGAAATTTTTTTATTAATCTAAATTTTAATAATAACTTTAACTTCTAGATGTTTGCTCAATATTTCATGATTCTAGGCTTACCCCTGGCAGGCCACCAATAAAAAAATCTGGATGTATTAACAGCTAATGTGGGCAGATAATATGATCACCAGGATTAAGCATATGGACTAAATCTTAATTAACAACTTTAACTTCTAGACGTTTACTCATTATTCATGATTTTAGGCTTACCCCTGGCAGGCCACTAATAAAAAAAATCTGGATATATTTAGCAGCTAATATAGGAAAATAATATGCCACCAGGATTTAGCATATCCATATAGATACTACAAAGCAATTTGTTCGAATGGAAGTTAACAGTCGTCATCATAATGCTACCTGTCAAATTCTAAGCTTGCTGTCAAGTACTTGAAATTATTTCCTATTTACAACTCTCAAGACTCTACCATGGATATCAAGAATCTTCATCCAAATATCAATCCTAGTGAATTGTTTCAATGAAAGTTTTCCTATGAGAAAATATTGATGTCCCAGATTGAAGCCTACGATAAATACAATACCGTTTAGAATTTCATCCCAAACAAGGTAATTAATAACAGATTTATATAGCTGCGTGTACAGGAATGTAAATAAGGGCAAGCCAGATAAATTTGCCAGATTGCTCACAATAATATGCTGGTTGGCCATGTTAAAAACATAATTGGTGACAATACAGAATATAGTCAATATCAGAGTAGATTATGGTCTTCAAAATATTTTTTCTTTTGGAAACATAATCCTCCAACAGAAAAATCCCACTCCATCCTGAACTTGTAAACTCTTTGCATATAAAGATTAAAGAAAAACATCTAAAACTACCAATTTTTGCTAGATACATTTCATCCACTAGAATAAAACTATAGATCTATTTTCTTTCTTGATTGGAAATCATTTGCTCTTACTGAATAAGAATGTTCGTGAAGCTGGTGTTTATCCCTACTTTGAAATTACATTTGTCATCTAAAGAAATTTTATAGAGAACATTTGAGCAATTAGAGTTTGATACTTATGTATAATGTTGTGAAAAGGCAGAGCATGTTGCAACCTTCTACAACACTCTCAAAGGCTGCTCAGCAGATACAAAGCTTGTTTCTTTACATATGAATCTCACTTTGACAGTGAAATATAGCATCATCCCATAGAAAACAATTAAGAAACTAAGCTGGCACTATAAATGGTTAGATCAGCACCCTTTGATAACAGATATATTACAGACAGTAACAGAAGGAAGTCAGATAGAGACAATTTCCTTCCTCTATTTACAATGACAGAGCCACCAATGCACAATGAAATTGTGTTACCTATCCCCACCCTTTTACACCATCAGGGTCAAAGATGTTTAAAAAAAATGACCCTTAAAACAATAATGTGAGACTTATCAGACTATAGAAGACTAAAATAAAGCTATGAAAAGCCTACCAACTATCCTCAACAGCAACAGAACGATGTCTGGCATTCAATGGCACTTCAGGTTCCAGTTCTGGTTCTGGCTCTGGCTCTGGTGGTTGGAACTCAGGGGAATCAATGTCAGCCAAGTTCTTAAGGTCAACAATCGATAGCTCATCCAATCTTCTCACCACCAAATCTGCTGCTCCAAGTTCATACACAGGATGTTTGCCTGCAACAGCAACACACTTCATGCAAATATCATGGGCTGCTTCCACACTTGTGTTTGAGTTCCCAAAAACAATGCACCGCTCCGCTATAAATTTTAAAAGTTGTGCTGCATACATGAACATCTCTGGGTCTGGCTTACCCCTACACACATCTTCTGCTGCCACAACAACATTGAAGAACCCCTGCATGCCAACAGATTCAATTGCTGCTTCCAAATACTCTCTTGGCCTTGTGGAGGCAATTGCAATTGGTGTATTATAATCCTTCAATGTAACCACAAGATCATAAGAGCCAGGTCGAAGCCGTTGAACGCCACCCTGCATATTATGATATAATTCCTCTCTCCTGGCAGCCAATCTTCTCACTTGCACGGGATCCCTTGACCAGCAGAGCACCTCAGATATAACGTGTTCACTTTTCATCCCTTCCATTCTTTTTAAGTTGTAAGCATGTGGAGGTCTTTGACCTTCTTCCTGTGCAAGTGCTAACCATGCCTTGTTATCCAAGTCAGAATCATCTTCAACAATCACCCCCTCCCACTCCATGATCACCGAAAACCAACCACAACCCATACGCTGCATCCGCAGTAAAGGATTGGCCAACGAAGGATCATCTGCTCTATTGGGAGGGGGTCTGGGTATTGTGCTCAAACCACTGCATCTCATATAATACCCTCTTCCAGACTTTGCCTTTCTGTCATCTGGTAGAAAGGCTTGTGTTGTGTTTTCCACTGAAAGTGCATAAACACCAATTGCCCTAGACTGTTGAAAGGGCTTCAATTGAGAGCTTCTTTTTGGATTTTTCTCCACTACAGTTACCCCAGGAGTCCAGAGCCATCTATCAATCACAGGAGCAATAAAAGGAGATATACTAACAGCACCATGTCTCCTTTCTTCAGAAGCCAATCCTGGTAAACTCAAACTTTTTCTATATACTGGCACATTTTCTAACTTTGGCCCGCTAAAACTACTATAGTTGTTAGCATAAATCATCCCCTTCGGCCCATAATTTTCCCTTATACGGAGGCCAGGCAAGTGCCAAGCAACAACCAACCCTGCCATTTCTATATATCGCCAACCGCTGATTTTATCCCAATTATATCCCGAGACAGGTGACACTAAAAGCAACAGTTTTGACTACAAGACCACCATTCACATAATCAATTTTAATAATGCAGTCCACATTTCAGATTCTCTTTGTGATTGAATGAACCGAACTAATCTGTGTTGTATAAAGTGGTCTGAAACCTAGTGACAAAGCCTCTATTTATCTAGTCAAATAAATTTTCCCAGAAACCCATTTACGGCAAGGCAAAAGGGTATCCAATTATGCTACCAAATCCAAAATTTGAAATCAAATCAAGGATCAGTCAGAATTTCTTCTGTAATTCACCCTAAACACCCCCAATTTTAGAAAAATTGTAAAATCGGCTCAACCAAAGCCAAATTTTGTAACAATTGCTTCTAGGGACTTAAAAAACCCTATTTTGGCTTCTTGTATCTTCTAGATATCCCGAAACAACTTTTATCCCATCCAGAGTTTTTTCTTTCGATTGATCCGATATAAAACTATACAAATTTCGGGTTTTTGACAATTTATAGCTCCCTGCCTGAATGTAAACAGAAAGATAACCCAAAACGGAGGGGAAAATGCAATTATGTACTAAAACGCTAAACTTTTATCAGCCGACAGAAGAAACCATTGGATTAAAATTTCTTAATGTAAACCGCACCTGGAATTAGTATCAGAAGCTCTCGATTTAGTCAGAATTATTTGATCCCGTCGGCCGACAAGTCCAGCTAAAAATTCCACGGGCAACACTTAAATTCTATATTGCAGTACAGAACGTTATATTCATTCAGAATATATAACATATACACATACCATGCCGGCATTATTGAAACCGAATGAAATAGAATTTGACGTCCGGTGGGTAAAAAGGTTCGTGGACCCTATGACTTTGGAATGGCCAAATATCTGTCGGTCTCTAACTTTCAATGAACAACTGGTCGCCACGTCATCAGCTATAAATTTTGGTCTGTTTTTATTATTCTAGGCGATAAATTTTGATCGTGTTTTTTCCACGATAATTTATGTTTTTTTTTTCAATAAATTGATTATCAGGATCAAATTTTGTGGAGTAAAAATGTTCGTTATTAGTTGTGTATTTGATATTGTAATAATTTCCAAATAAAGGCCAATTAGTTGTGAAGTTGATTTTGTAATTATTTTCTTGGATTTAAATTGTGTACAATAATTTTAATATTGATATTTTGGATTATATGTCATGATCTTTTATGGAGATGAGAATAATATGTTAAAAAATTGTAGGAGAAGGTAAGTATAAATTTGATAATGTGGAGGTCTTCAAATCTAACAATTTAATTAAAGGCGGGTTTATGGGAAATTTAACAATTTAATTGAAATGGGTTTGTGATAAATAATTTATTAAGTATAATATTTATTAGACCTTTTATAAATATAACAATAAGAAGTGAATTTAAGTTTTGAGAAATTTAATAAATAAATATATTTGAATTAAAGAAGATTTAATATAAATAATATGATAAATTTCAATACTTCACATTTTTTAAATAAATATTAAATGAACTATTCATATTTTACAAGAAATAATTCTTTCGAAAATAATATACATCAATAAATTTGATTGAAAAACTACCCAATTATTGAAGATTTTTCAATAATTTTAATTTTTAAATTCTAATTGGAGAGTGTTTAATTGTGGTGGTAAGAGAGGCGTAAGGGGTTTGATATATTAAAATATCAACCAAGTTTGACATAGACTTTATGTGGAAGGGGAATCACAATTAGGATTGGAGATTCCAATGAGATACATTGAATCTAGTGTCTTTTACAATTATTGATATGTATAAGCTTTAGAACTCTCTTTTGTCTATTGTTTTTAATTTTTAAGACTTTAATATATGATTTGACTTAGGTTTGGGGTTTCGTTGGAATACACGTCTTTTGACAAGCTTCATTGGGATATCATTTGAGTGTAGCTCAAGCAAAATATTCCATTTAGAGTTTTTTATTTTTATATTATCTTTTAAACCATTTTTTTTTTAATTCCATAATCTCATTTAGTTATTTTATCTCCTTGATTATAATAATTAAAAAGTACAATGTTTATCTTTTGGAGGGAGTGGATATGATTAGGGTAATCAAATTATCTTAAACAAATGGAAGATTAGATATAATAGGAGGTTTCAAGTGGTAATGAAAGAGTTAAATAGAGGATAAAATGTAGTATTAAATAGAAGAATGAGTAGGGAATTAATTTATATAAATGTTTTTTATTATTTAAAATATTTAGAGAAACATAGGTTAATTATAATAAAAAGAGAATAATTTAATGAATTCAGAAGAATACTATATTCAAAATTTAATAATTTATTTAGTATGTAAGAAGGTTGTTAGTTTTGTGATAAATTGATATATATTTTCAATTATTTATGTAGGTATTTCTTGATTGTGATGGTGGGACAAGGAATGGGCAATGTATTTTAATTCTCCCCACCCTTTCATGTTCAACTGGACCTTTTTGGGGGCAAAGGGAGTGCGAGGCGAAGGGACAAGGGGATTGTGGGGAGGGTGGGAGGGCGTAGGTTGAGCATTTATGGTTTCAAATTATTTTGTTGTATCTACAGTGGACCTTCAGTTATAGTGGGACATACATTCTAGGTATGTGGCATGGTTTCAAAATTATACAATATATGGTTGTTTGGCAATTAGCATGTTAGCTCTAGATTTAACATTGCCACCCAATACCCACCTCATGAATTATGTAATTTTATTGTAGATCTCCTTGTTAGTTTATTGTTGTAATTTGGAAACAAAAGTTTTCTTATATAAATGGATCTACCAGAATCTAAGCATAAAAGCTCATTTTTTTGGCTCTTAGGTGCTATTAGGAAAAAGGTTGTTGTCCACTTTATATAAGAAAAATATATATAGAGAGAGAGAGAGAATCAATATTTATTTATGATGTATCTTTGGATATGTATTTAGCCTCATTAATTATTTATTTGGGTTCACTTGTAAAATCGTATTATAACCTTGGTTAGATATTTTATGTGTGGGTTGCACATTGAAAAACTATTTAATATTGGGAAAACTTAGTACCAAAAAGTATATGTTATGATCAATGGTTTTATGTTCTCATGGTTTTGAGACACGTGGTTTAGCCAAAATCACTTTGTGGTTTTGTGTGAGCTTAAATATATAAAAGCAAGTGTATGTTTTGTAGTTAAAGGTTGTTGTTATTTGTATCGAGCTATCTTGTAAAGTACATATATGAAGCATGTTATAGGATGTTTGATTGTATAGTCACTCATTATGTTTGGACACATGCAAGATGCATAAGAGGAGTTTGATGTTTCAAAAGGATTCATGAAGACTCTGTAAGTGTATTGCAATATTTATTGTTGAATAATACATTGAGTGTGGATGTTTTTAGAGGCTAGGTTTTTTCCTCATGGGGGATTTTATAGGTTATATCTTGTGTAATCTTGTGGTATGTCTTGAATCTTTGCATTATGAGTATTTTGTAAGCTTTTATACATACTTTTCTCATAGGTTTATGCAAGAATTGATTTGATCAACCTAGTAATTTTATAATAATTTGTATGAGAGCGATGGTTGTGGTTGACGAAGGTGAGGACTACATAGGTTTCATTAGCCATTATTTTAGTAGATTGCTACAAAGTAGAAGTTATGGTAATGATGGAGAGATTTCAGACATTTCAAGGGATAAAGTGTTTTTTGCAAGTTGTGAGAGTTGTAGATAGGGTTTGGGTTTTGTAATTTATAGGTATTATTGGAAATATGAGGTTTGAGAAATATTACATAAAAAGTTCTAGATGTTCACCATGAGGGTTTTGTGGAGGTAGTTATAATCTAGATGTTCACCATGAGGGTTTTGTGGAGGTAGTTATAAACTACTTGGAACAAAACAAACCTGATCATTGGGCCCAAGAATCCCAAGACATGAAGATTGATATAAAATTATATATATTAGCCTCTAGGGACCAATGTAAGAAAAGACACCCTTTTTTCGATCATGCAGTTGTATGGTCTACGAATTATGAAATTTTAAAATAATAATAAAAACCTTGCACAATAAAAAAACTAATACAAAGTGGGCAATATGGGGTTTGCAAACTCTTGCACCCCTCAATACCACCTATAGCATGGTGTGGCAAAGCATACAAGGTTGTATTCCCTTATTGGCTTGTACCAATAATTTTCTTGAAAGTGAGTGGGACCTTAGGCCCCTAATTATGTTGATGAAGGAAAATCCCCTACAAGAAATCAACAACCAATCTTGCTAACCTATGTGTCGCCCATGCACTACCATCACATGTACATTAGAGCATCACCTACGATCCACTAGCCTACATCAGCATGATGTCACTATAAGGATAAGGCCTAATTTGGGGCCCCTTCTATCCCTTAGAAGGTATTTTTCTTCCACAAGATATAACTTTCACATATGGTATTGTATACCTTGGAATTCCTACTGCTCTAAATGTGCAAATCTAACTAAGAAACATGAATAACAAAATACCAAGGACACCTCAAGATTAGCCAAAAGATTGATACAACGAAAAGGAATGCAAACAAGATAAAACACAAACACTTTTACCTTCCTTGTTGTTGATACCTCTTTGATTGGCCCTTGCTTGGATTGGTTGTGTGCTCCTTAGATGGTGGATTGAATGACTAAAATGCAAGCTTCAATATGCAAAATGATGAACAAAGATGGTTGAATGATTGAAAAAGGCTTGAGGATTCAAATGGACAGTATGTAGTTATGAGAGTGCAAAGTGTTGAGAATGCAAATTGGCAGCATAATGGTGCAAGATGGCTAAATGTTTTCAAATGCCCTTGAGGAGGGGGTATTTATAGAGGATCTTGAATTCTCTAGAGAATTCAATGGTCAAGATTGCTCCAACAAGGCCAAGATGAAGGGCTATGGTGGGTTGAGAACCCACAAGCCCTCACATCTTGACATGTGGAGGGTGAAGTGGATAAGAGGATATGAGGTGGAGATGAGTTGTCAAGGAGGTACATGAGGTGGAAAAGGACATGCACCTTGGGGAGTGAGGAGATTTCCACAAAAAGGGATTTCTTGTCCCCAAGTGGGAGTGAAAGGGACATTTGAAGGAATTTTGGAATTCCTCAAAAATCTACATGGGAAAAGGAAAGGTGGTTGGGGATATAAATGTGAATTAAAAATTCACATTCCTAGGAGGATCTAGAGGATAAAAGGTGGGCTTAAAGGTGGGACTTGGTCACATGTGGAGATTGTGACAAGTCCAAGGTTGGTCACATGTGGAGATTGTGACAAGTCCAAGGTTCTAGAAGCCTTGAAGGATGGAAATGTGAATTAAAAATTCACATAAAAAGAGGGGAATCTAAGAAGAATAAAGGAATTAAAAATCTCTCTTGGAGGATGATTAGGCTTAATTAATTAGTAATTAGAAGATAAATGAGGATTTAAAAGCCAACCTTGCAAAAGTTGGAGGATGTGACACATCCTAATCAAGGATTAGGCATGTGCACATCCCTAATGAAGAAATTAGGAGATGGATTAGGATTAGATGAAAATGACATGTGAGGAATTAAATAAATACAATATTTATTTAATTTATTTGATGAAAAGAGGATTAAGGAGGGTAAGGTATTTAATTATTAATTAAATACCTTAGGGATTTGGCAGAATTAAAGATATTAATTAAATAATAGTAATATTATTTAATTAACTCGGATAAGAGGATGTTTAGACGAAAAGTGATAAATTTGGATAAATTAAGTGTCCAAATTTGGATGTCTACAGGTATATATAGGATTTTTGAGATCTTATAGGCATCAAAAATATTTCTCTAAGGATTACATAATGGTATAGGGTTTTTTATTACTTCTTTCTATTTATGTACAATTTGGTGACTAAAAATTATTGAGAAAACTAGTAATAAAAAAATAAACAATGCAAATCAACAATCATGAAACACCAATTTACATGAAAAAATCGGTAATGTAGTAAGAAAAACCACAAGAAAAGATCTCTCAATTTTATTAACTTGGGAAAAAGTCTTTATTACAATAATATGTCAATATCACATAAAAATGTGACATCCAAAATGATAAGGCATCCAAGTCTTTGAATCCTCTTTGAAGAACACTCAAACAATAGAAAGTGTTGACTCGTGCAACTACATGTCAAAAACATGTTGTATAGATAAAAATAGTATGTCCAAAAATTTGCATCCACCACATCTTTATCTCCACCAAAATTTTCATCCACCTACTCATTAATTTGAAGACTACTCCCACTATTCCCCTTATATGCTTAAGAATCCACTTCACAGTTGTCCAAATCTCAAAACTTGGATTTCTCGTGTAACAACTGACTACTCCCACTACTTGTGTAATGTCTAGCCTAGTGCACCCTATGGAAAACATAAGACTACCAATTATTGGTAAGTATAGTACATAAGACATTTATTTCCTCTTTGTTTCATTCCTAGGACCCTACTCCAAAGAAAATTTAATATGAAGAGGAAATGGTGTACTTATTGGTTATGCTTTCTATGTATTGAAGCACTGGAAAACCTTCCCTACATTATTTTTTATGACAATTAAATTTTCCTATTCTCTCTATCTATACGTATCCTCATTCTAGAATATAATTTACATAGTTTAATTCATTCATCTCAAACTCCTAACAAGTTGATATTTTAAATAGATGATTTTATATATGTTGGGATCTACTACTGACACATCATCAACATACAAAAGAAAAATAATAAAACTACCATCTTCAAAAATTTGAAAGTAGTCACAATGATCAACCTCACATCTTCTAAAACCCAAACTAATTATTAAGGAATCAAATTTCTAATACCAACACCTTGGCAGTTGTTTCAAACCATACATCAATTTTCTCACCTTGCAAACAATATTATCCTTATCTCTTTCCTCAAAACCTTCTAGTTACTATATAAATATCGTCAAATAGATCACCATGTAGGAAGGACATTTTAACATTTAGTTATTTTAACTCCAAATCAAGACTAGCAATAAGAGCTAAAATAACTGTAACTATACATAGTTGTATAATATCTGAAAATAATCATCAAAATCAATACCAATTTTTCGTGAATACCCTTGGCCACCAACCAAGCTTTATATTGCTCTAGATTATCATTTATGTCCATTTTCAATTTGAAGACCCACTTGATCCCAATAGCTTTTCACCCCTTTGGGAAAGGAACAAGCTCCCATGTCTTATTCTTATGTAGAAATTTCATCTCCTTCTATATGGAAACTCTCCACTTTCTTGCATATTCATCTTCACAAGCCTCTTGATATGAGCTAGGCTCACCAACATTAGCAAGTTATGCATAATTTAAATTACAAGTAGTAGAGTACATTTCCAGTTATTTGGATACTCTAGTCGATCTCCTTATGAGGGGTGTTGTGACACCCTATGGCTCATTTGGTTGTCATTCATCTTATTATTTATGGATTTAGATTTTGTTTGAGTTTTTTCATCAACATTTCGGATCACACTTAGTGATCCATCATCAGGATGATCATTTGGTTGTCATTCATCTTGTTGATCTTTTTTGACATACTATTGATTCGCATCTAGCATCTCTATATTAGCATCATGTGTTTCCACTTATAATGGAAAAATTGTTGTACTTTGATGTTCTTTGCTTCTTTTTGTTGATTTTTGTTAAAATAAATATACCAACTAATTATAATCTTGTGAGAAGTAGTATACCAAAACATATACCCCTTTGTACCATCTACATAGCCAAGAAAATATAGTTCATGGACTTCACATCCAACTTATTTCTATTATATTTACCTGAATATGAGCATAATCATCAAAGTCAAGAACATGATGAAAAGAAACATCCTCAACCCAAAATTTCTACTCCAATATAAGAGTTTTCAACATACATCTAGCTTGCTCTATGATTATATAGTTCATGCATTTAGCAACAACATTTTTTGCGGTGTTCTAGCAACCATCAATTTCCTTGAAATGGCATGCTCACTACGAAATTGATTAAACTCTCATGAATAAAATTTTCCTCTATTGTAATTTGTTCTCAAAAAAATTATTTTCTTACCCTTATGGTTCTCTATTATAGCTATAAACTTCTTAAAACATGAAAAAACATTAGACTTCTTCATGAGAAGATAAATCCACACCTTACAAGAATAATCATCTATGAATGAAACAAAATATGATGAACCTCCAATAGATATAACAAGTTCTTCCTAAGTATTTGAATAAATTAACTTTAATTTTTTTTTAATTTTGATAATGCCTCTTGAAAAACTCGGTCTATTTTTCTTTCCAAACAAACAATTCCCATAAAAATTTAGATCTCTAGGTTTGGCACTTATGACAATATTTCTAACTAATAGTGCTTTGAGACAATGCTTGCTCGTGTGGCCTAGTCATTGATGCCAAGTTGTTATAGAGCCCATTTCGACACCACAAACTATTGTAGCCTCTCCACTACTAGTTTCTCCAACCATCATGTAGATATTTTCAACCGTTTCTCCCTTTAGCACAACACTCCCTTTGTTACCTTGAGACAACTATTTGAACTCCATTGAATTAGTCACCTTGTTCATTGAAAACTCCATGTGACAACATTTTTTCTTCAATCTTGATACATGTTTGAAATTTTAAATAGTTCTCACCACTCCATCAAAATATTTATTATGACCTATCCTTCACTAATAGCTTCATACATGTTATCATTTACCATATAAACCATACCTCCATCACATGACTAGTAAGAAGAAAGTTGGTCCCTTTGAGGAGTCATGTGAAAGGAAGCTCTAGAAATAAGAAGTCAAAAATAAATCAAGGAACCTCTTAGATTAGTAAATAATACCCCTCTATCTTCCAATGGTGTTTCAATTTCTATTGTGTTTGCCTCATATGCCAACAAACTAGGAATTCCTCTATTTTCTTTTGGTTGCTTAAATATCCTTTTTGACATGTGCACTTTTGACATAGTTCCAATATTTTACTCTTTTCCACCCCTTAGATTTGGACCTAGTTTTTCCATGCTCAGAATTTCCTCTTTCCTAAGTTTTTCCCCTAGCAATTAGGTTTTCATTGGAAGAAGATCCTTGAGATGTCTTCCAATTTGAACCTTTAGAAATTAAAATGACCACTGCATCTTCAAAGACAAGTTTCCCACTTGATGTTGAGTTACGAGGTGTCATAATCAATTGATCCTCATAATAATATAGATGTCTTATCCTCTTCTTTAATTTTCACCTCTACTAAATCCAAATTTCTTATTAGTGTATTGAAGTCATTTAGGTGATTTGTGATAGATGAGCTATCACACATCCTCAAATTGTATAGTTTCCAACATAACATAATTGTGTTTTCTAATGACTTCATCTCATATAACGTTTCAAGCTTATTCCACAAGCCATGTGATGTTTTCTCCTTTATAACATTGAATATAATTGAATCTATCAAAGATAAATAGATTGTTTCTCTAGCCATACAATATTTCTCATCCCATTATGCCTTATTCATAGCTAAAGGTTTCTAAATTATTCCTTTGAGAGCCAAGGCATATCCATCTTTCACCAATAAATCTTGAATCTTTAGTTTATAATGAAATTGGAACCATTAAAGTTTTGAACCTCAAATCTAGTAACCATGCTTCTTATCATTCTTTAGTTCTCAAAACATAATTTATGCATAGAACCATAAGCTCAGATACCAACTATTGATAAAATCAATAGCATAAAAATAAAAAAATGCAAAATAGTTATCATGAAACACACAAATTTATGTGGAAAATTTAGTAGAAAATTTAGTAATACACAAGGAAAAAACTATGGGAAAAGATCTATCAATTTAATTAACTTAGGAAAATTTGGATGTTACAACAATCCATCAATATCACAAAAAAAACATGACATCCAAAATTATAAGACATCCAAGTTGCCAAATCCTCTTTGAATAAGACTTTCCAAGAATAGAAAGTGATTTCACATGTACCAACAAAGATAAAGTTGCTCTAGAATGGTTAAAAAGTGGTATATTTTGCATACGAAAATAGATTTTGGATTGCAAGTAAGCGATGGAGGGAATTGTAGAGTATTACATAGTGGATCAAGTATTTTTCACTTAGATGAGTAGAGAGAGGATTGTACTTGTTTAATCACTTGTAGGACCTTGAGATTCAAGGTGTGGTTTTATGAGAATCTAGATGAATTAGGAGTAAAAAAATAATTGGAGTGCATATTTTTATGAGACCAATATTATTATACAACATGTTATCATATTTGGTGCTTCCTAATATAGGTTTACAAGTATTTTTAGAGTGTAAACTTTGATGAAGAAAAGTATGCAAGTTTTCTTTAGGTTTGAGGACATGGTTGACATATATGTGATATTTAAGTCTCAATTTAGTAAGAGTTGAGTATAGTGACAACAATTGTGATGTATAGTGTCATGAATATTCATATATTTTTGATAATTTGCACAATATGGTAATGTATGCAGTTAATAGGATTGGGTTGTGATATTTGATTGATTCATCGTTATAGGTAGTGGTGTGGTTTAGTGTTAAGAGGTTATTCTCATCTCCTAGATTTTTGTTTGGTTTATTAACTATGGTTACTCATTTATGGATTTGTTTGAAAAAGTAGATCTATGAGTGACCTAGTGGTTGTTTCTCAAAATCTTTAATTTATCCTTTTTTGTTATTTTACTTTTCAAGTGACTAGTGTGATGGTAAGTTTTCATGTTGCATTGGTTTGGGATTTATGAGTTATATAGTTTTGTTCACTGATCACCAATTGGTTGTAGTGATGAATTAGATGTGGACTATCTATATCCACATGTCTTTTTAATGTTGATATAGATTCAATTAGTTGGCCTTATTATGGTCTGTAGTGTAGAAAATAGTATACCTTTACAATTTCACATTATGTTTGGGTCCCTTAATTTATTGGACTTAATTAAGCTTCTAATTTTCCAAATTATGCATTCCAAAGCCTTATTCTTCTTGTTTTCTGAAAGGAGAACCAACATTAAATAAATGCATTCAATTATTAATTCTCCTCAAATCATGTGTGTCTTGGAGTTATAGGTTAGGACCCATTCATCCATGGGTAAATGGGTCCCCTTTATGAGCTTGAACCTAAATTAAAATATGTTTTTAGTGGCATTTTAATGATAGAAATTCAAATTGGAAGTGTTGGCTTTTGGAATCTAATTTTCAAAAAATTGGATAAAAACCTGTAAATACCTAGTCCTTTTATCATTTGAGATCTAAGGATCAATAACACACATTATCAAGATATCCTTTTGAGCAAATATTGTTGTCAAGAGCATTCAAGAGCAGGACTATCAGTCATTTATAGTAGTAATCAAGATCCAACATCATGTCAAATTTCATGTATGTTCATGTTATCTTTTGAAGGATAACATTATGTTGTAGGTCTTCAAGCATCCAAGTATCAAACATTCAAGCAAAGTTTGTCAAGAAAAATCTATTCCCTTGAAGTGATGTGTTTGTCTTCATTCCTTCAAGGAAACAATTGAAGGGTGGCTAGTTGTAGCAAGAATTGTTCATTCATCATTTCCTTCCTTTTACATTAAGGTTTTCATCATTAACATCTTTTCCTTGTGGAAGTGGGAACATTTCATGGGGTTTGACTAAGGCAAACCCCTAAATGGCATCACCATTTTTCCCTCTTTGTGTATGTGCAAGTTACAGGTTGAAGAAGAATTAAAGAGATCTTGGAGAGAAATTTTGCATTGTTGCATATGTTGTTAGGCCACAAAAACTAAGTTGCAGAATTTATTTTTGTCATTCTGACATATTTGCACCCAAAAATCAGAGACTCAAATCTAGCACTAGAGGACTGTAAAATTGTTTTTAGAATCCCTAGCAAAGACACATTCACCCATGGACAATGAGTCTCTGTACGCATCTCAAAACAAGATTTTGATGATAGGTACATGCTCTCAAACCCCTCCCAAATTTGTGTGCAAAGTGTTGTTACAGTCTCTATACTTTCAAGAATTTTCATTTTACACATTAGATCTTGTAGTTTAATTAGTTCAATCACTTCAAATTATTTCAATTCATTTCCATATCTTTTCTATTACCCTAAGGAAAGAGATCTAGGTCTTATTGGCTCACCATTAAGGTTGAAATTCAATATTTACACCTTGTTGATCTCTCTCCTAATGAAATAGAAGAGAAAGGAAGCTCATCCACAACCCTAATTGATTCTAGGTTTTATGCATTTAGGGCCTAGATCACCATTTTTCTTTATTTGATGGTCATTTGTGAATACAAAACCTATATGTTAACCTAGATTTTGAAATACAAAGTGTGTAATACAACCTCAAATTTTAAATACACAAGGGTGAAATAAACAATATATGTTTTATACTTCATAAGTTGTGTTGATTATTCTGATATGTACTTCAAGCATTTTGACATAAACATGTGCAGATGGGTAAACAAAAATATGCAAGTCAAAATACACATTGTGTATTTCAAGCTAGAATTTGAAATACATAAGGTGTATTTCAACCTACAATTTTTTATATCATCTGTTCAATTACAAATTAGTTGAAATTTATCTTGAAATTTTATTACAATTATTAGTAAGAGTTCAATTTGTATATCTATTTTTTCACATGATTTAAAAAATGTTTGCTTACAATAGGGAATGAAATATGTTTTGGAACTTAAAGCATTAATAACACTTGTAAGGTTTTTTTATTTTCAGGCCAACAATCATGTATCATATTAAATAAAATTTGGTTCATACTATTACACATACTAAGAGGGGGCCAAAACAAATGATTGCATGCTTAATTTTCCTCGTCCTTGGATACAATTGCATTTAACAAACGTGTTGATAAGATCTAGTCATTTTAAGATGTATTCAAATGTTTAATTTTTCTCACTATCACAAATGTTTATGTTGTTGAATGTTGTAGACATAGAAAATATACAAATTGATATCACACACTCGATCCTGATCTACTAACATCGCCTCATCCTGAATTATCCCTCTATCTAACCATTTAATCAAATAGCCTTATTTGATTAAAGCATCATAATTCTCCTTTTAATTAAATAAATCCCTCGATTTAATTAAATCATTGTCTATGTGTAATTAGCTAGGTCATTTCATCTTTCTATCTTTATTTAGTTAAATAATCCATATTATTTGATTAAATCTCTAAAGTTCATCTAATTAAATTAAATAAATCAAACAATTATCTAATTTAATCTAACATCACCCCCTTTGGTTAAATAAATCAAAATATTTATTTAACTAGGTCTTAATCATTTTCATCTCTTTTTGATTTATTTCAACCCACAAATCTAAATCAAATAGTCAAATCACCTAATATCCTCCTAAATTAATCAAATCCCAATTAATTTAATCTTAATCACTCAAATCCTCTAGATTTTGCAACTTGCACATGAAAATCAATTTAATTGATTTATATATCATCTATTTTCATTCAAAAAAGGCATCAAAGATGGAATATTCCTCAAATTTGAAATCTCCCCCCGAAAGGACTTGTCCCTTCCAACAAAGCATTTAAAATCTCTTACATGTCCTTTTCTTGGGCCATGTGCATTTGCTTCACCTTTCACCTCATCCTTCAAACCATATTTTGAATTTGAATATCCCCCCTCTTTGCACATTCTTCAAAACTTGCACACCCTCCATCCACTCATAGGTTGACAAATGGCATCTTGCTATTGGTTGAATGTTAGTCCCACATTTCTCAATTTTGGACATTCATCCATATTCTCATTCTATAAATAAGAGGCTCATCTCCTCATTTCATCATCCATAATTTGAGTAAAGTTACTATGCTCAAATCATTAGCAAATTCTATACATTATCATTGAATCTTAGCTAGGTTATGCAGATTTTTTCCATTGGAGCACTCATCAAGCATCTACAAAGTGGATCAATTATCATCACACATCAATCTTGCATCATAGGAATTGGGAAAGGGCCAATTTTCACATCAAATTGGCACCAATTCTCCCATGGGATCATGATTTTGCTAGTTTAATTAGGATTCAATCTCTTTTATTGTTATTTCATCGTGTTCTTCATTGCTTTTTTCCTAATTTGAACTTTGTGAATGGATTTCATGGGGAATCCTTGTTCTTGCTTGAATTTGACAATCTAATGTGTTTGTTCTTATTGTTTTGTAGGTATTAAGATTGGGGTTCGCACAAATGGAAAGTGAGAATTTTTCAAATAGGAGGTAGTAGAGATTGTAAAGAAGACTTTGACTCGATTGAGGAGTAGAGCAGACATTGAGGGAACAACTTGTTTAGTGATGATATGTCAACTTTGTATTATTCTTTTGTTGCAATGTGTCAATGGTGATGTTTTAGAAATTAATTTTGAAATAGTATTCTATAATGGGGAAAATAGTTTTGAAATTATATATTTCATTCGCTTTAGGAGGATAATCAGGTTGACAATCACGATGATGAGAAAATTGATGAGGTAGAGGAAGAGGAAGATGATGAGGTTGAGGATGGCACTACTGATTATGAGGACACAAAGGGCAAGGCTAATGATGAGGAGGTTGACAATGAGGGACAGGTTGATCTAAAGGAAGGCAAGGTGGATTCAATATTGTAATTATTATTTTATTTGATATTGTATAAATGTTGTTCATTGAATTTTTTTTTCATGAAATAGAGCATGTTATTTTATTTTTAGAATTATTTTTGTAGTTCTATACTCATCATAGAACTAAATAGGTGGGTAGCAGATCAATCTATTTCTATGAGTATAATTCATGTCACATAGGTGGAGCGGTAAAATTTAGGGATTTGAGAATGCTAAACATGTATAGAGTGTTAATGCACAAAATTCATTTTGTTAAGGCAACGAAAAACATTTCCTTCCTTCCTCTAAGAAAATAAAAAAGTATATTGAAAATATGGAGAGTGATGTTGACTATGAATTAAGGGTGCAGTACAATAGACAGATAAGGCATGTAATTGAATGGGTATGTAGAGCCTATAGAAAAAATTATGAGGAACTCCCTAAGAAAGCAAAGGAGGATGTTAAAGTTGAAATGTGGTCTTACAACATTGAGGGGAAGAGGGAGGGAAGAAGTCAAAAAATAGTAAAGTTGAAGGAGAGAAAGAAATTGGATCAAACAATAATTTGCAATTATTTTACTCTAAAATGTGTTGTTTCATTAGTTTAATTATGTGTTTTGATGCATATGGATTCAATGTAATGTTAATAATCATGCCACGATAGGGAAATGGTCAAGAAGTAACTGGTGGACCTCAACAAGGCATTGTGGATTTGGGAGAGGAAGCACTCCCTACGAAATCAACTAAGGAGGTTAAAGCTGCAAAGAAGTCTTACAACAGTGAGAAGAAGAGGGAGGAAATAAGGTAAAAATCATTAAGGTTGAAGGAGAGAAATAAATTGGATCAAGCAGTAATTTGTAGTTGTACTCTTAAATGTGTTGTTTGATTAGTTCAATTAAGTATTTGCATGCACATAAATTCTATGCAAAATTAACATTCATTCCATGATAGGGCAATGGCTAATAAGTAAGTAGTGGGCCTTAGCATAGTATTATGGATTTAGGAGAGGAAGCACTCCCTATGAACTTGAAAATGAGGATATTATAGCTATAAGGAAGTCTTACAACATTGACAAGAAGTAGAAGGAAAGAAGGTAACAATTATTAAGGTTTCTTGAGAGAAAGAAATTGAATCAAATAATAATTTGAAATTTTACTCTTAAATATATTGCTTGATTAGTTCAATTAAGTAGTTACATGCATATGAATCCAATGTATTGTTTTTGATATAAAAAGCAGCAAAAACAAGGGCGTTGTCCCATCAATACAAGGCACCAAAGGCCATCCGGAGAAAGCACATTAACAACACAATGACAACATAGAGCACCAAGCCATCACCCACAACAAGTCATATCAAAAACCAAAAAGAAATAGTAAACATAGGATAAACATAGTCCATCATGCAAGCATGATACAGAGCAAACGAGTCCAAAGACCCCTAGGGGTCAAACCAGATAAACAACATTAACATATAAAAAGTCATAGAGAAATTGACAAAAACAAAAAGACCCAAAGGCCTAATTCTTTTCCTCCCTGCAAGGTTTATCCTGAATAGCAGTCGCCCAATCTGCTATGAGGAACTCGAGCAACTCCTTAAAACCAACATCTCCTTCGCCATCAACCACAGACTTGTCCTTCTATAGCAAGCATAGATTGGTAGCCGACTTGTGCATGACCTTCAGGGCAAAGTGTGACACCTCCTAAACCTTTTTTTCAAGCCTTTCCATTCTCCCTTTTAGCTTGCAAACTTCTTCCCAAGCCTGCTCTTTTTCATTGAGATCTTCCTACAAGGGGGCTTTTCCCTTATCTGTATTAGAGGCTCGAGGGTTAATTTCCATCACATTGGCACTGGTAGGGCCCTTCTTAAGGATTTCAGACACATGGGACGCGCTATTCACCAAGACAAATTGGTCATCCCCACCCGCCACCTTTTTCTCCTAGCTTTCACTATCACTCCCATTATCATTATCTGAATCTGAGGCCTCCTTAAGACTTCCCACTTTGTCCTGCTTAAGGACTAGTCTATGATATCTACGAGGGGTGTTAGCTTCATCAGTGATCTTGATGTCAAAATCAATTTGATGGAGGAAGAATTTAGTTTTCTTAGAGGCTTTAGCCTTAGGTCACGGGGTAGGGGCAAGATGCTTTTTTTCCTTACCCGTATCCCCCGGGCCCTTGGCAAGGGATGTGCCATGGGGAAGGGATTTCAAGGTAGGATTTTTTAGGCATTTTTTCTTACTTGAGCCCGACATATCTAGAATGCTAGCAGAGGGGGGAGTAGAGGAAACTGGGGTTTCATCAAGAGCAAGGAGAGATGGGACTTCTTGCATAATGATAGGCCGAGTAGGGAAAAGGGCCATATAAAAATGATAAAGCCTAGACATAAGGCCTTGGTGCAGGATAGTATAATTTTTTCCATAAATTGAGGCTTCATTAAACTCCGCCATAGTGTTATCAAGAGCATGAAACAGGAAAAAAGGAATGGAGATATGTTGGTGATTCCTAAGGTGGTTGAGGAAATTAAAGTGGTAATAGTAGTAGACCCCATACCTTCCTTCCAGCATGAAGTACTTCATGATCACCATACAAACTCTATCCCACGGCTCCGGTAACACCTCACGGTCAAAGCCACCCTGCAACTTGACAGGTTTCTCCACACCGTGAAAGAACTAGTTTAGACTAATCTAGTCCGACACCTTCATAGCTTTCTTCCAAGTTTGACCACTATTTAGAAGCCCCATAACTTTGGCAATAACCTCCTCAAAGACTTCAAAGGAAATTCCACCGATGGTAACCCTACCATCATTCCAAGAGGTGACAAACTTAATAGACAAGCCCTCATCGTGACCAGTCATGGCCTCCATATATTGGGTAATTTTGCATTCTTTGCAAATGTGTTAAACCGTGGCATCCGCCTTCCACTTGTCACACCTATCCGGCTCCACACACACTCTGTCTCCACCCATAGAGCCCCCACCAAAGTCACCAACCACCAGAACATGAAAACTAGGGCACAAGAGCTGGTAATCAATTCTAGAAGCATCGAAAGGGAAAAGGCCGACAAAAAGTGACCAGAAAAGTCAAAAATGAAGGAAATAAATGCCACATCTCACAACCCACACAAAGGTAGCAGCTTCCTCGTGTGAATCACCCATGACACGTAAGGGCATGATATCGGCGTAATACTTAGCCGTCTCAAAAAATCTTAAAAAATCTGCTAACTTAAAAAGTTCAACACAAAAATTTAGGGGATTCAAAAAATGATGACTCCACTGATCAGTAAGGGTAAAAATATTCGCCATACCATCAGCCCACAAGAGACCGTACATACCGTCAGACAAACACATGATCCATCACCTCACATAGCAACCAATTATTCAAAATCATGCTCCCGCCAAAAGTACTAACCAAAGTTAGTAGGAGCCCAGTTAATATAAGTAAGCACCTTCTAGGACTCAACATTTAGATGTTTGAGATCATCCCTTAAACACATCAGAGCTGAGGGGGGAAAAAAATTCACTTTTCGCCAACACCGAAGCCCTTCAATATCAAGACCCACCGCCGCTAGGATATGGTCAAGAAGTAAATGTTGCATCTGAGCATGATACCATTGATTTGGGAGGGGAAATAATATGTTTATTAGGAACTTTTAAAATAAGGATAAAAATTATATATTTTGTCCTTACACATATTGAATTTCTCTTTTTAGATTATTCAATGTAATTTAATGTTTATGTCATCTCAAGGTGAAATTCAAGAAGAAAGTGCACCTCATTAGGGAAACAAAGAACTAAAAGAGGAAGCACTATCCTTTATTTAGATTTATTGAATAAGGATAAATATTGTATAATGTTCCTTACATATTTCAAATTTCTCTTGTAGGATGATGATATTCCTCTTCAACATCTTTTATAAAAAAGAAGAACCACGGTGATGAAATAAATATTGAGGTATTTCTTACATCCATATGATTTGAGCTATTTGAGATGTGCTTTGTCATGTGATTTGATAAAAATTTAATTATAAATTATAGTTTGAAATTGTAATGTTTGGTTATGTACTTAGTGTTGTCAAACTTGTTCCATGTTCTCCAAGATAAGAATGTTAAACAATGTCTATGTTATCATAATAAGTTAGGGCTTGACCTTATTGGCAAGGTTGTTACGATGCGAGCGGTAGAGGGTAATCATGATACAACTGGGGACAAGGAGAACACTGGCTAGCCATCTCAATCAATAGTATCATGAGACATTTTTATTCATTTCCAAATTTATAATTAATTTAACTTTGATTTGAATTATGACTCACATTACTAACCCTTCTATTGTAGCCAAATGTTATGAATGATGAGAAGAGAGATGAAGATGTCACCTCTTTTATGGTTAGAGATCATTTTGAACTATATTTAAAGGTTATCTTAGTTTGCAAATGCATTGTGGTTGATGTGAACAAAAATGCACTTTTCCACAACATTCCAATCACATGAGGTTGTGTCAAAATGTTGAGGCTATTATTCGAGACAACACACTACCTTTTCTTGGTCCTTTTGTAGAGGTTTTGTTTGATTCTGATTCTATAAATTTACTTGAGATATATGGAACCTCTCAAAATTGAGACGTTGTCTCTTAGTGGTAAAACTAAAGGAATTATTTCTTTGTATATTGTTGTATATTTTTTTTGATCCAACACAAAAACATTTCACTTTACATAAGTTTATTCTTAAATGTAATCATTGAAATTTATGGGTTTGTTATAGGACTAAGGAGTGCAAAGTGCTAGGGTCAAAGGGCATGGTTCCCACCCCATTTCCTTATTTTATTGAGGCTTCTCGATGCCCACTTGATTACTTTCTTCACCCAACACATAAGAAATTTCATAATCAAAATCAAGCAAATCATTCTTTTTGTGCATATCATCAAGTGCTTGTACATTCCATTAATGAATGTCAAGCCTTGGGCAATAAAATACAACTTCTTGACTTTGGTACTATCACTCTTCCATTTGTTAATACATATATTTATTTTAAATGATAAACTCTCTTCTATTGTGTTGTTCCTCACTATGTGGCATTCATAGCACCATGTGTTTTCTCATTGCCATTCATGGTGGTACAATCTTACGTGCAACCATACTCCTTCTATGATAGCAACACAATAGTTTCTAGTATGCTTGTCCTTGTCTATACACTATGGGCAAGAATAAATAGTTTTGGAGAGGTGTGTATCCTTCTTGAGGATCCCTCTATTCTTTCTTTCCCCTTTCTTTTCCTTAAAATATTAGCATAGTAAATATGCTAACATTTTGAGCGGGGCATATCACCTACACATTTGTACATCCACACATGCATTCATGTTTCTTGAGCTTTGACTTATTGATGTGCCCCCTCCATGGTGGTTTTTTTCATAATGATCCCTGAGGCATGTTTATCACTACATCCCTTGAGACGTTAAACATTTATGTGCTCCTTGAAGTGTGGTTATCAATTCATCTATTGAGACGTTAAAAATTTATGCACTCCCTAAGACGTGGTTATCAATTCATCCCCCTATATGTTAAAACATTTTTTTCCCTCGAGATGTTAAACATTTTTGTCTCCTAAGATGTTAAACATTTTCATCCTTTGAGATATTAAACATTTTTGTCCCCTAAGACATTAAACATTTTCATCCCTCGAGACATTAAACATTTTCGTCTCCCAGGACATTAAATATTTGTATGCTCCTTGAGGTGTTAACAATCCATGGTCACCTAGCATAACACAACTTGCTAGACTATGGTCTATAGAGACTTTATAATGTGCATGACCCCTAGTGACAAAGCAAGCTAGTGTCTGTGTCATGTACCCTCCTTTATTTGTATTGATTGCTCCTTATCTATTTGTATGCATTCTTCCTTTGTAGCAATTGATCAAATCTCTATATTCTTCTCTCCCCTTTAAAATTATTCCATGTGTTTGTGGAATTTAGAAGGTGATGTTTAGTATTGGGACAACCTTCCATACCGAGGTCTCTTTACCTTGATGACTCAATTTTTTGTCTTTACATAGTATGCACTAATATTATTGTTATATGATCTATGCTTCATGTTTGTTTCATGTAGGCTTTGTGTTTTTTGCTATGCCCTTAATATTATTGTACCGGGTTATGAATAGTTGGCTTGTGGCTATCTTAACTCTCTATTAAGTCATATTATCATTAGTATATTGTTATTTAGTTGTTTAGGTCGGCCTAAGTCTTATATAGGTGTGTCTAAGTCAGGCCTAGGTGATATCCTTGGCATAAATAGGTATATATAGGAGGTTGTGAGTCTTATTTCATCATCAAGTGTGAAGTGTGTTCTCATTAGAGATATTTGGAGGTTTTCCCCTCAGTGGCTTGTTATTCTGGTTATTATCAAGTATTATTGTACATCGGTTATGAATAGTCGGCTTGTGGCTATCTTAACTCTCTATTAAGTCATATTATCATTAGTATATTGTTATTTAGTTGTTTAGGTCGCCTAAGTCTTATATAGGTGTGTCTAAGTCGGCCTAGGTGATATCCTTGGCATAAATAGGTATATATAGGAGGTTGTGAGTCTTATTTCATCATCAAGTGTGAAGTGTGTTCTCATTAGAGATATTTGGAGGTTTGTCCCCTTGAAGTGGCTTGTTATTCTCAGTTATTATCAAGTATTTGCAGCATATTTCATATCATATTCTTCTATTGTGCAAGTTATTTCATAACATTTTCTCCATGTATGCTTCGTGTTTGCTTCATGTATGCTATGTTTTTGCTTCATTTATTCTCCATGTTTGCTTCATGCATGCTTCTTGTTTGCTTCATGCATACTTTGTTCATGTATGCTTCATGTTTACTTCATGTATGCTTTTTGATTGTTTTATGTGCACTCTACTATTTTCTTAGTGTATGCCTTATGTTCAAATTTTGTCTAGTCTTGTATGCAAGATATCTATTTTGTGTGTGTGACATGTTTACCCTAACATTGTGGATTGATGGGATCCCACATCTAGGGGCTATCGTATCTTTCAATGTAGTGTCATCCTCTCTCTTTAGTGTTTTGATAAAGAAACCTATATTTTTCATACCTTTAGTGTGAGTATGAACATAAATTCATGCCCTCACTAAATTGGGGGGTAAATCCAGTGTCATAAATTGTCACCCCTGAAAAATTCACACTAGGTTTGACACCCTATTTTACATGTACAATTAATTATATTCATAATTTATTCATTTAAGAGCCAGATTGGGAAAATATATTTAATTCCCCAACATCTTAGGGTTTTAGAGTGAAAAAGACATGAACATGGGTGTTGGACGCCCTTCCTGGGAATTGGATTTCAAAAAGTTACACTCTAGTGTCAGTATTTAGTCTTTTAAAAATGATTCCTTGTTAGCCTAGGTCCAAAAATCACTCAAGAAGCATATATAAACAAGTTCTTCCATCTCATTTGAACAACTAAGAACTATTAGGATGAACTATGATGAATTATGTACTATTGTGAACATTCATGCAACTTCTTCTCTACTTGCTTGCTACAACTCTCTATTTTGTTATGTGGACTAACCCTTACAGGTATTCAAGGCAATTTGTTCCTTCTTCACCAACTCTTTGTGGCAATCTATAGTGTGACATCACTTCAACAAGGGTTTCATACCTAAGGTAACTTTATCTTATGTTATTACATTTATTATAATCATTATTGTTTACTTTTCTTCTGCTTCTCCAAGAGAGTGTGATATATACCATCATCATCATTATTGTTGTGGAGGTGGGAATACCAACACAGGGTTTGACTAAAGAAAATCCTATACAACACAACATTTTCCCTCTTTAAATGTTTGTGTTGATTTGGATCTGAAACTTCTGATAGTGACATGTTGCAGAAGGACAAAGCAAACTATAATTGAGTGACCTAACTTCTGAACAAGTCAAAATCCTAGGACTAGGGTGCCCCACACCCCTGTCCCTCCATTTTGAGCTCTACTTTCAATCACATGTCCTTCTTTACTTGCACATCTCATATTTGTACCTATTCAAATAATTTTTGTTTCCATCTGTGTGATCATTCATATTTTTAGATTAGGACTTCTATCAATTAGGTTAATTGCATCACATTAATCAAAATATGCCCTCTTTACAACAAAGGAACAAAACCCAAGAAGATTGAATCTCCTTTGAGGTAGTTCGCCAATCATAAAATCCTCTTTGGTTCGTGCTCCAGTGTTAAGTGAAGAAAAGATTGATCCATGTTAATTTACTAGGGGAGAGGGCCCAGTAGTCGTGCACCCTAACTTCGCGCTTCTAATTATCCTACGTCGGAATTTCAAATCACTCCCAATTTTTTATAGCAGCTTACTTGACAAGTTCTCTGCTTATAACTAAGGTTTCAGGGCCACATCATCAAATATGATGCCACACAACATGCGTTTTTGTCAAGGTGTCCAAAAAGGCCCCAAAAAATAGTGAGACCAATTCTCGTGCATTACATCATGAGTAGTTGAGCGCTGCTGTGGTATCACATGATTGGTTGCTTTTTAGATCAAAAGCATACATTTTGTTTAATTATGGGTAGTCAAATCACAACTATTGGACATTATATAAACGACTATTGGGTATTATATTCACGATTGGGTGCACGACTATTGGACCCCGCATGACTATTGGGCCCTCTCCCCTAGTTAGATAACAAATCTCTTTTCTTACTTAAAATAATCACTCAACAAGCTCTAGCTAGGATATTCTTGGGTGTACTCTATACTTTAAGTTGGACACACTCTAAATGCCCCTTCTTCAATGCACATATCCCACCAAAACCATCTTCTCGTCTCAATGATCTCCATGACCTTCCATGTCTCACCTTTATAGACCATCACACATTTTCATAATTATTTAATAAATAAATTATTCCTCTCTTTTAAATTTATTTTGAATATTTTGAATATTCTCTATTAATCATCATTTTACCCCCAAAAAAATAATAATAACCTTCCTCGATAAAAAAATATATAACCATTACAAGTACATAAACTGATGAGGCTTGTATTTAATAAGCCCCTTACCTTTGCAATGAATGTTGATGAGCAAAAGGAAAATTAGAAGCTTCTTCTCCAGCGTGCACGTGCAAATATAAATGGACTGCCACCGTCGTCCATTTATTCATCTTTTGCCACGTAACTGATGGACAACTCTATACCTATGACATAAGCATTGACGTCAAGCCATGCAAATGATTGGCCCTTAAGTGTCTTCGAAGACCTCCCTTCTCTCCCGCCCATTCGGAAATATGGTGAAATGTGTGTACAACCAAAAACAACTTAAAACGGCATCCTTTTTCTTCTTTGAAGTAGGTACCACAAATATTATTCATTTTACACATAAATTACAATTAGGTAGTTTAGATTTTTAATTATTTGCCTGGTGAAACTTTTCAAATTTTGTATGGGTTTAGCGTTGAAGTTATTATATTTTTTAGATTATTTTTATTGCGGAATTGGAAAGTGATTTATATTTTATTTTTAAGGTATTTATATAATTTATTTCAAATTTTTATGATTTATTAAGAAAATAGAGATTTAATTTTTTTTTTGAAAAGATTTTTTATTTACATTATTTCTTTTAAGAGTAGGAATCAATTTCATAATAAGATTTCAAATATCATGAGATATGTGAGACAAAATATGATATGATGGGTTTACATTTACATTTTTTTATTACTCATTTTTATTCTCTTTTGAATTTGTTCAAGATGTTCTTGTATTTTTCATATCTTATTTTTCATTATATTTGTATAGTCTCATGAACCAATTTTGATCTTTTATAGGTATTAATATCATTATTAACCCATTTTCACTGGTTATAATTATTAATATATATTTTAATATAATTAAATAAAATTCAAAATTTTAATATTTGAAAAATTGAAAAATTTATTAGAGACATCCATGTGTAAGAAGTGTATCATGGGAATGACCTATAACCACATAAAAGAGAAAAAAAAATCAAATTTGAGATATTGTGGCAAAATGAGAACTTAACAAGCCCATGGATTGATGTCTTATCCAACCAGAGTTTCTCATCCCAAGCCCACACCAATCATAATAATTATTTTGTCTAAATTACCACTTTTTAATCACCATCTCTACTCACCAACCTAGCCTATCCTAACTACTACCACCACCCACGCCCACTAACAACTGCCACCAAAACCCACATCTAAACTAGCTACCCTCACTTCTTAAGGTCATTGTCTCTACTTTGATCACATCCTTAATCACAACACTACAACCTACAATAGAAAACATCTCTAGAAATTAGAACCCCATATAGACTATGCAGATTTTGTTCCCTTTTAGGGATCGAGTAGTTTCTCCCTTTCTCTATTCCATTTTGTCTTATTCAAATAGTTAGGACATGAAAATCTCTTTGGATGAGGTCAACATCCAACCCCATCGACCTTAGCTTCTCTAAGGTATTGAAAGGCCCTTCAAATGATTTATAATACTCAATTGATTTTTTAAGGAAGAGGGTTAGGCATGTCTACATTGGACCTTTAAGAAGGTGGATAATACTAAAACATAAAAATAATATATGACCTTCACATAAGAATAATTTTTTTTTATAGATATTAATACATTTATTTGACAAATTCAAAAATTCTACAATATTGACAAACAATTTTGAAACATATAATAAAACCATATTCTAAATCAAATCAAAAGCTAACATAAATTTCGTCATACTTATCAAACCTAACTATTTTTTCTAAAATATATATTTATTAATGATAAAGAAATTTATAAAAACAGGATAAATTATTTCTTTACATAAATGTATAAATTTATTAGCCGATAGGCTATATATAGAGTGAACTTTCAAGCAAAACCTGTCTCACGCCGGTATACTGTCTCTTTTCGCCAAAATACAGCTCAAGTCTGCCTGGAAACATATTTCTCAGTGAACTTTCAAGCAAAACCTGTCTCACGCCGGTATACTGTCTCTTTTCGCCAGAATACAACTCAAGTCTGCCTGGAAAAAAATTTCTCCCGCCGAAATCTAATCATTTTAAAATAACCACTTCCATTGAAATCTTCTTTTGTGGTATCCATGGCCCACCGCCCAAGCGCTTTTACGGAATGAGACAATTAATGGAAACAAGGCTTTCTGGTACAACTACACCGCAAACCATTACAAAAGCAAGGCGGTTACAGATAAACCCTTCCCCACGTAATTGGATAAGCCCTTCCCTACATAATCTCTCAGCTTTCTTCTCCTACATTAAATATATGAATGAGCTGTTAGTACAGAGCGCTCAATTTTGATTGAAACATTAAAAAAATTGCCTAAAGTGGTGCAAAATTACCGTCACTTTATTGTACAGGACGGGACACATGGACTCCAACCTCTCTGGAATGTACACAGTTATGTGGAATACATCTGCACCTTTCACGTTGAAATAGGAGCTCCTTAAAGAACGCTGACATTTTAACCTGGCTTTTTATGTAGAACCAGACTTGTATTCTTTAGAGGACAAGTATACTACTATCTGGTGCGATTGTTTGATTATTTTCAGACTGAGTCTTTTTGGGGTTGTCACTTGGCTTTGAGATGGCAAGTGCAAAAATTGAGATTACGAAAATAGAGGCGGCGACATCCAGGCATGTGACCTTCTGCAAGCGGAGGGGTTTGCTCAAGAAAACACAGGCTTTTTATTTTGTGTGAAGTGGACGTTAGCCTTATCATATTTTCTACATCTGGAAAGCTCTGCGAATACACAAATTCTAGGTATCCTTACTCGTTATTTTACTGTTTCCTAGGAAAATAAATTAATTGATAAAATAAGATAATTTCAAACACAAAAAATAAACGGCTGTGTACAGATTTTTCAAGGAAAAAAAAGCTCACTGAAACCATGCATCTTACCCTCTAGATTCTACAAAAAATGTACACCTATGTACATGACTGAGTGTAAAACTGCATTTTGGGGAATGTCGTATTTTTTACATCACTAGATAACCAGCTTCAACTTCTGTGCCAAAATTTCATTTCCTTAGCCCTTTAATTTTACTAATAATTCCAATAAGATATTAGCCCATTTAAATTTCACTTCCTTAACCCCCTGCCGCGCAAAATCTCTTATTCCGCTGCGAACTTCCCCCAAGGCTTGTAATGCCTCCTAGTCCTTTTCATCTCCATCTCATGACAGAAAATTCTTGGTTTCTTGATAGGAGGTGCAGGGGTCATCTCCTTGGGTGTGACAGGCATCCAGCCTTTCTGCATGGCCACTTTCAGGACGTCGTACAGAAACATGTCCTCTTAATCATTTTCATTTAACGACAGCTTTGACGAGGCATCAGACAGGAACGAACTTTTCACGGAAACGAAGTTTTTAAAACACCAGACTAGAGCAACACGAAGTATGTATGTCCCATGATAGTATCTCCATCTGGCTCTCACCCACACACATAAATACTAGATCAGGAGCAGCACGAAGTCTCTACCATCCTATGACGGTATCTTCATCTTGCCCTCACACACGGAAACACCAAAAAATGTAGGCAAATATAAGCTAAATTAAACATGCAACATACCGCACAAGTACCCATTTGTTGTGTTGAATTATACAGAGATATTGGTGAAACATGTGGCCTTTATATTGAAAGCAAAGAAACATCTATGTGATGAGAACGAGCCAGGAAGCCATGTGGAGAGGTTGCGTGGGAGGTGAAGGAGAGAAAAATCAGCTTTGGAGAATGGTACAAGCTGGTGCATAAAAAAAGAGAGAGAAGCACTAAGAAGTATGCAAGCGTGCAACACATGAAGAGATGGGATTGAAGGTATAGGAATTCAACCTGTAGGGATATTGAAGATATCCAATATATTAGCAACTTCACATAAATAAAAAATCAATTGCAGATTTAATAGAGAAAAACAAAAAAACAAACAGACCGCAGCCAAAGAATGGAGGGAGTTGAAGAGAATGGGCGTACAACTACAAGAGATTGAAGATTTAAAAAAATTGAAAAAAAAAGATAGACTAAGGAAGGGGCAGCTGAGTGTGGATAGGAAAAAAAAGAGAAATAAGGCAAAGTAAATACTAAGGTGTGAGGGGGTTGTGCTACAGGAGGAGGCAAAGTGTGTGGACAAAAAGAAATGACAATTTAAATAAATCAAATAAAAGTTGCAGAGAAGGGGGACAATAATAGAAGTAAAGAGTGCAGATTAAATAAACATGGCAAGAGGAAATTGCAAATAAGAAGATAAATACTAGGTTGAATGAGAGGATGTATGAGACTTTTGTGTGATAAAGATTGTTAATGGTTGATGTCTGAACATGAATTTGAATAAATAAAATCTGAATTGCTTTCCATCTTTTATTGTATGTGTAAGCTAGAAAGTGAGCACAAATTTTCTATTGTTCAATGGTTATAGAATTATAGTGCAGTTTGAAATAAACTGAATGACAAATGCAATTATAAATAAATAAACATAGGAAATCTCCCTACACTAAGAAAAAAATAAATAAATAAAAATATTTCTCTAATGCATGTCCTCCAACATGATTATCGAATAAAGCAATGGCATGGAAAGAGATCCCACTATTAGGAAGAATACAAAACCAAGGCCCATTACAAGACAAGATAAAGTAGTGAAAACACAAATATACTACCTTGAAATATTTTAAGAGCACATTATTAATCAATTCAACGCTTTCAATTGGGTTGGTTTTTATGTATATGGTTATAATGTGGTGTTTTGTGTGTTAATTAAAATACTTTAACCTATTTCTTTTGAGACTCCGTTCTCATTCTGTGTGTGGATGGTGTGGTTAAATAATTTATTAAAAGTCAACGATTGGAGATTGCCCCAATAAAATAAAATTAGAACACTGTATTTATTTTTCTTTAATTCTTTGAACGAAATATTGTTTTCTTTTAAACTAAAAGTTTGAATTTTTTAAAGTTTTTTAAAGGTGGTTGATAAATAGTCGTAATTCAATTTGTAAAAGTGAGTTTGTCTTTTGTTTTTGCTAGTTCATTTTTGTGTGAGCATAAAAAAATATTTTACTAGAAAATGTTTATATTTTATTTATGAAATGAAAAAGTATGTTTTCTTTAATTGTTAATCATAGATTGTTTATGAAAAAGGAAAATTATGTTTACACAAATTTTCATCAAATATTTCAAAATCTGTACTCTAGATTAAATAGTTAATGGAAAAGGAAAATTATGTTTACATAAATTTCTATCAAATATTTCAAAATGAAGTATACACAATTTTTTTGTTTTTATTGCTTTTTCACATGACTTGGATAATTTCTTATGTATGTAAATCCTATAAGAATACTTAATTCAATTAAACACAATACCAAGAGTCTCAAACAAAAAGTTTCTCAATACAGTATGTTTTTTTACATTTTATATATATTGCAAACAACATTGTATATATTTTAAACTAAACTTCCTTTCTATGTTTACTTCTATATATTTTCTATCGGCGTAACCCTTGCACCCCCTGGTGCAAGTGCTAGTTTTATTATAAAACTACGAAGAAATGCAGAAGGGCCCTCAAATAAATTGCCATCTAACAAACCATTGCCCTCCCATCAACAACCTCTATATTCTGGAAGGTGTTGAAATAAAGTCCACCTGTACATATGAGGAGTTCGATTCGGTTGCATAAAAGTTCACACCCCAATAGGTCAAAAAGAACCAATAATCAATCTCCTTGACCCCAATTCAAATCCGACATTCTAGAAGTCTGCAGTTTTTAATCTCATCCCAAACTCCACCTGGACAAGAATCGATGGTTCCTATAACTGGAACGTGCCGCTCCCATACCCTTTCACATTTTATTAATGTACCAAAAGCTCTTACTGTTCTTCTATATAAACCCATAAACCATTTCACTAGATCTCATAACTTCTACGCTATACCTAGCCGACTGTAATACTAATCCATCTAAAGGGTGTTGGTTCCCGATCAATTCAGGAGTAACAAGTAACGAAAATTATACATTCCCATTAGGGTTTTTATCTATTTTCCTCTAATCCCAATTTTTCTACCATGGGTGGCAGTTCATCAGAAGGGCAAGCCAATGTCCATGATTTTACAGTCAAGGTACTTTCAGATTCCATCTTATAGCGTTTAATTAAAACTTGTTATCATGTTTCTTGTTTGCCATGAGGTTGAAATTGCATGTAAAAGTCATAGCCTTATGTCAGTAATGTTTAATTGCAGGACATCAGGGGTAATGATGTGGATCTCAGTATTTACAAGGGCAAAGCTCTGCTTATCGTCAATGTTGCGTCTGAATGGTATTTTTCTGTTCGTTTTTCAATGGGGAAATTTTATCTTTTTAAAATGGTTGTAAATGGAATATAAAACATTTGTGGGCAATTTGGGGGATGGTTCTGTGGGTGGCTGCCACACCTCCATTTATATTTTATATACTTGTCTCATTTTCGAATTATTGATGATCGATTGATTTTAATTTTTGTTTTTGGCAGTGGACTAACTACCTCTAACTACAAGGAGATGAATGAATTGTATGCAAAGTACAAGGATCAAGGTAATTCTTCTTGAATATACTTACTTCCCCTGTTTTATAAGATTTTTGTGCACTCTTCAATGGATAATAATCTTCAGAGGCCATTATATGCCTTAAAATTGGTTTGGTTTATGTAAGATGCTGTAATGGAATTCTCACTCCATGGGGTCGATTATTTGAGCTTTCTAGGGATGTGTTTCTTTCTTAATTCATCCATTATGAATCTGTATGAACTGTCACCTAGAGACTTTAGATATACATATGGGGATGCCATTTTGAAACAAAGGACAGGATAATATGAATAAGCGTATGCTATATAACCATTTAAATATAGTTACTGGGGTATGGGTACTGGATGCCTGTCAATGGGCAAGTTTCATAGTCTCTTTAATGTGGTGAGGGAAGCCTGTCCCTGGGCAGAATGCTGTATTTTATAAGTGATGTTTGATGATTTAGTGTTTCTCATAAATCAATCAAGCACATATATAGATAGATAGTAGATTTTAAGAAAAAATACTTAGCTCTTTCATTTCCAAAGATTCTGTTGAATGTGTATAGATTATCAGTAATCTAGCCTTTAGAAATGTGTTGAGAAAATAATCCCCAAAAATTCGTTCTTGCCCTTCACATTGGTGCTTGTATCTCCTAACTCAGCTCCTCTAGGCCATTTGAGATCACTGTAGATCGATGTTTCAATCTAGGGCATCTTGATGTCCTGAGAAGTACACCATTGAACAAAGGCTAGGAAATGTGAAACCATTTGAAACATTGAATTCGAGGCTTTTTTTTTCACCTTAGAAATGAATATTCATGGAAGACTCCTATTTTTTAGAAGAAATGGAATTGGTTTGTCTTGAGAACATGATCAAGAATTTAATGGAATCTACTTACACTTGATTAAGCTCATTAATAGCTATTAATCATTAACTTCTCTTAAATTGGATTTCAAACATTTAGTTCTCACCATTTTATTTTTTTGACAAATATACCGTTTCTTGGTCAACTTTTTGCAGGACTAGAAATACTGGCCTTCCCATGCAATCAGTTTGCTGGGCAGGAACCAGGTGACAATGAGCAGATTGCAGAAGTGGCATGTACTCGTTTTAAAGCAGAATTTCCAATATTTGACAAGGTCAGCATATCACTCCTATTTTGTTATTTTCATGTTTAGTTTGTTTTCTCATTTATGTGATATCATCCATCATAAAAGAAACAATCTTGTAATAACTGCTCATCTGGTATGTTTATTGGATTTTTCAATATTTATATTGCAATTCTGTGATGCAGGTTGAGGTCAATGGTGCTAATGCGGCTCCTATTTATAAGTTCTTGAAATCAAGCAAAGGTGGCCTTTTGGGAGACAGTATTAAGTGGAACTTCACCAAGTTTCTGGTGGACAAAGATGGAAATGTGGTTGAGCGATATGCTCCAACTACTTCTCCACTGAATATTGAAGTACTTGTCAATCCCTCTTTTGTAGTTTCATACCTTATACATACTTTCTTATGATGATTAATTGTTTGGGCTTCTGTTGCATGTCAATCATAATAGCAGCAATAATCTATTTCTGAACAGCAAATGTTTGATGTGGTAATAAGATACATGCCTTTAAACAGACACTAATATTTGCATTTTATGTTTGCAGAAAGATATCAAGAAGATCCTGGGAACTGCCTGATTCTTCAGAAGCAAAAACATTACAGCATTTCTACCATGCCCACATAGTGCTCAGGAATAAGATGCAGAAATCCATTTAAATATGATTCTGGTTACAGAACAGGTTGTAGCTGAAAATGTTGTAACTGCTTAAATTTCACTTTTTGTAGTGCTATGAATCTCGTATCTTTCACATGGTTTGAACTATACCATAAATAAGGGTTGTAATACCAATTGCATCAAATATTTTCTCAGCAGAAGAGCAATTTAGCAGAAGAGCAATTTAATTTCTCAAGGATGAGATGCAGTTTTGTTTTGCTAGTTTTCTTAACTAGAAGATGATTTTAATCATGCTTTTAAGATTAATAATTTGCAAGCTGCCCATGGATTCCTCTTAGCATACTATATACATAGTCAATTTTTATGTTTTTTTTCAAACGGGAGATGATGCAATACTCCTCCTTTTCTTTTTCTTCGTCTTCTCTTATATTTTCAGGGTAAAAGATTTTTTTTTTGGATTTGCAGGTCCTTTATTTAACTTTGTACGCACAAACCCACTGAACTTCATATAATTTCACCCATTCTACTTTGAAGAATATAGTCCAACTTCTATCCCTTTCGTTCATTATTCCATCTTAGGCACTTAACTTGAATGTCTAATGGAGCGCCTAGATGATGTGATTAAGAGTTTGGTTTTTCCTAATCCACTCGTTAATATTTTTAAATTCAAGTGCAAATGATATGCAAATACTGATATTATGGTTTATGCCACTACCACTTAGAGAGCCCGTACTAAGGGAGGCTATAGTTGCCAAGATATTATCTAAGACCTTGGAAGGGATTAAGCTTGATTTTTACTATAAAATATATGAGGGGTTTATCCAATCATTTAAGAAAATTATTAGATTTTATTTATTTCTTTGAGATAAACAAGCTCCTCAAAAATAATATAACATAGTTCTTTAATATAATGAATAACCATACTAAGTCTATACCACACTTTGTCACTTGATGGAGGTTAGTCCTCTATTC
>VDFB02058242.1:504674953-504745129 GCA_007258455.2 Sequoia sempervirens
AGAAGCTCAAACTTCAAACAAGAGGAAAACACAAGGAACCCAAGGATGCAGGAGAACAAAGAGGAGAACAACTCCTAAAGAGCAATTAGAATATCTACCTCCTAGCTCTAGAGGAGTGGTTGATCCAGAAATACCTTCCCTAGATACTCATGAGCCACAAGGAGAAGAAACTAAAACAACTGCAAAAGGAACTTCATCCCAACCTTCTCTCCCAGGAGAATCTACTGAGGAGACCCCTACAAGTAGTAATCATAAGCAAGCAGAGACCCTTAAGGGGAAGGAAATGGAGGTTGAAATTCATGACATTGATATTATTCAAAGGCCACATAGTCAGATGATGAGCCTGCCAAAGTTGTGTCTACTGAGAACATTGGAAATGTTGAGGAAGAACATGTGTTAACTCCGGAGGACCAGTGGAAACCATTTGAGGATGAAAAGAGAGAAGTAGATGCTAAAGCACAAGTTGAGGCACTTGCAAAGCATAAAGAGGCAGATGCTAAGGAAAAAGCTGAGGCACTTGCAAAGAAGAAAGAATTTGATGCCAAAGCAAAAGATGATGCACTGGCCAAAAAATAGCAATTAGAGGCTAAGGCCAAAGTTGAAGAGCTTGCAAGGAAACACAAGGAGAAAGAAGATCTCCTAAAACAACAAAAGGAAGTAGAGTTGAAACTCAAGGAGGAAAGAGATAAGTTAGCTCTGTTGCAGAAAATCCATGAATTGGAGGAAGAAAAGGCTCAACAAAGAAGAGAGAGAGAAGCCATTGAAGCCAAGTTCAAGGCTGTAGAGGAAGCCCAAAGAAAGAAGGATAAAGAAGGCTTCTTGCTAAAGAAGTTGGAACCAGAAGAACAAACCAAGCATGAGCAGGAAGAAGCCAAAATGTGGGAAAAAGTTAAGCAATTGGAGAAACAAAGAGATGACATGTATGAGTAGAGGAGATTGGAAGAGGAAAGAGAGAAAGTTGAAGCTGATAGGCTTGCAAAGGAAGTAGCAAAAATGAAGCAACAAGAGGTTGATTCTCAACCTAAGGTAACAAATTTGCAACCTCTCTCCACTAGCACTTCTTCCTCACAACAAGTGGTTACTATTCTTGCTTCCCCAACATGGTTGAAACTTAACTTGGAGAAAAAGAAAATAGTCTAGCCCTAGCCTTTGAACTGGGATGACATTATGAAAGAGATTGAGAAGGAGAGGCCCAAGAAAAAGGCTAGAGTCCATCAATCCACCAAATTGATAGATGCTGGAGAGATTGTGGCTAAGTGTGCCATTCCAATGGTAGATAAGGACAAATTAGAGATCCAGTTAAGTGATTATTAGCTAGGGACTGTGAACTTGGGAAGGCCTAAAAGAAATTAGAAAATGGACTTAATTGATATTGTAGCATCCTCCACCAAGTCAAGAATGGTAAAGGAAAAGTAAAGGAAAGATGATCTCAAGGCTCAATTAGATCAATTACATAGGTTATTAAAGGACCTATTCTCTCCTATTTTTGTACAATCTACTGCTCCTACAACACCCATTTTGTTAAGTAAGAAAGAAGCTAATGACCTTGTTAAAATGAGAAGCAAGGTAGGGATGTTGGATAGATGGATTGATAGGTTGAACCAAGAAGTGGAGGATTTGCTTGTTCAAAGTTATAAAGCTCATGATGATGCATTGGAATTGGTTAGTGACATGAATTCACATGCTGAGGATCTTGGGAAACAAGAGGAAGAATATAGAGAACATACAAAGAAGTTGAAGGACATCAATAAGTTGTCAATTTTTTTTTGTTGGAGTAGTCCATCCTTGAGGAGGATAATGCAAACCTTATTGAAAAGACCATCAACATTATTAGGTTTTGGTCCTCAATCATTTTTTATCATAGGAATGAGGTACAACAGGTTGGGAAAGATTTGAATGAAAAAATTGAAGAGTTGGGAGCGGTCATTGCTATGCTTGTAAATGAAGACATCCCTTTGAAAGATGACCTCCCTCTTGACAAACTTAAGGAAAAATGGAATAGTAGGTTTGAGGAGGCAATGCACAAGGGGGATGATGGTGATGACTTGTTGATTGATAGACTTATGGATATCAAGGAGGAGATAAAGGCTGCTAAAAGAGAAATTATTAAACTTGGGGATATGTAAGAGTTTTCTTTTGCAGAATTGAAAAGAATAAAGTTTGAAGACTGTTGGGTTGATGGGCCAGATGAAGATGTGCTCCAAAAAGTTTGTACTAATTATGATGAGTACATGCTTGACCAAAAAATGCAGGAATAAAGTGGCAGTGGAATGTTCTATCCTTGATGGACACCTAATGACATGGTCAGCGGGACAACTCTCTCTCTTTCTCTCCTATTTTGTAGGATCATGACATGACTTCAACTGGAGATTCCCAAAAATTCTACCTTCCTTGTTTGTGTATCGGATTTTGATAACAGAGTCATCAACAATTGAACAAAAGATCATGATGGGCAGTCATCTTATGCACTTCCAGTTGTTCCTTAATTGGTGGATCTCAAATTTTTGACTGGAGGAATTAGTGTTAAGACTTGTCTATATGTATTTTTTCTCTCCATGATGTAAAGGTCAGCTAATTGAAGAAATATTAGCAGCCTAAGGAGAATTTTAGGATAATTTCTATAGTTTTAGAAGCTTTTACTATTTTATGCAAAGACACTTAGACATTTTTACAAATTTCAATACAATTTTATGTTATTTTCAGAACTAGTTTTAATGGTGATGTCAATGAACAAATGGTCATTCGTATTCCAGTGAATGTTGTGCATAAATTTTTCTTATTTGATGAAAGTCAATAGAAGATTCCAAATCTGAGACTGTTTCCATTGAATTATCAGTGAATGAGATTTCTTGTGTTTATTGATCTATGAATTTTAATGATGAGTTGATGATGTGTTCTTGTTAATTTTGAAGTTTCTAAATGGTGAATGATTTGTATGTCTTGAATTTTCACTATGAATGAATGAAATGGTATAAATTTTTTTATGGATTTTATCATTTTATGGTTTAGTTGTTTGGAAGGAATGCTCATTATGAAGTTTGTATGTTTGAATTGAAGGAAATCTGCATTTATGTTTTGTTGTCCTGAGCTCTATCCTATCTTTTGATATTTATTTACACCCCCCAAATGTTAGACTAATTTGTACTATGCATTTTTTATCCCTTTTACAAGCATGCCCCTTGAACATTACAGTTGCATAGTCCACTAAACAACATCAACACAGTTAAGAACCAACTACAGATACCTTGGAAGATAGATAGCTTTAGGTTATTTATCCTTTTCAAGAAAAATAGGGTAGAAATATTTTGTTTAACGTTGTTGTGTTACTTTGACCATCAACAGATATGGCGCTAAAAGGAGGGCCTGAAGGAACAAACTAGCTTGAATCGGGTCATTTTCACTAGAAAGGTTTGAAAGAGTTCTCAGATCTGCTACAAATCCAAAATCGTTAGTTGAACTCCAAAACCTTGTTAGATGCAAAGCCCGTAGAGTTTTGATCCCACCGTTAACACCACCACTTCACCCAAATTTCCACCAATACCATAGGTGGCACAATCGAATCCACCACCACCACCACCACCTATGGAATTCTTCGCCAATAATCCTTCGCCAATAGGCTTCATTCCTGGTGGCATACATGAAATTCCAAAGAACCCAAAGAAATTATACCCTAGGTATGCTCATGTTGAGTCAAGAAGTGTTGAAGAGCATATACATGGATTCAAAGGTGCATGTAACCAAGCTCAAATTGAGCACCGTGATGTTGTGTGTACATTTTTTCCTTATTCGTTGGGAGACATGGCTTATTACTGGTATCAAAATCTGCCTACCAATTCAATTTTGAGCTAGAAAAACTTAGAGGAGGCATTCATTAACCAGTTTCAGGTTTACATTGATCCCACAATCCTATATCATCAGTTTTCCACAATCAGGAAAGAGGCCCATGAACCGTTTACCTTTGTTCAATACCAGATTTCAGAGGATGTACAAGAGGTTGCAAGATCCATACTTGGTGGCTGAAAATATTTCCATTCTAGGTTACCTTAAAGCCATAGATCCCCTAATCGGCCTATTTTTACAGAGAATGTATAATTAAAATGAAATCAATTCCCTTTCCAAATTTTACCACCTTGCTATTAAACTGCAACATCAAATTAGTTCACAAGCAGGAGGTCTAGGAGGAATTTTTCCCTCCTCTAGGATACTCCGAAGTGCCTAATCCTACCTCATTGTTTAATACAGTCCTAGGGATGTCTCATTATACATATGGACCCTTAGCTGAGTTACAATCTCCATCTAAACAACTATTCTTTAGTGGCCCAACTCCTGACCCCTTGCAACAAGTTCCAAATTCTCATAACCAAGCTGGAGGATCTAGCCCCATTACACATCCATTAGCTACAACCACTGTAGAAAGTGACCATACTGCTCACCTAAAAACAGAGTTGGAGACCCTTAAGAAAACATTATCCTAGGTGATTAATGATATGGCACAACTTAAATTCAACCCCCCTCAGAACCAAAATCAAAACTACCAAAATTAGGGAGGGTATTCCAATCAGAACACTAATCAGAACCAGAGGAACTTCCAAAACCAAAATTCCCCTAATCAAAATTACCAGAACCAAAATAGGGGATACAACTAGAGGTCTAATAACAATAGAGAATGGAGTACTAGGCCAAACAATGGGGGATTTTCTTGTAACTATTAGGCTGGTGATGTCAAACCACATAATAAAAACATTACAGACCTCAACTTCATGACAAATTGGTGTAGGTTGCATGACACTGCAACACATTTTGAGGTTAACTATTCCAAAATGGACAAGATGGTCAAGATTTCACATGCTAATGCTCCATTTCAAGGTGCTCCCAACAAGTCTGGTGGATCCAAAAATATGACCATTGGCTTGTGAGCTCTTCGATGAGGAATCTCCATTCCCCAGTCAAGAAGAAAATGAGCCAGTAGAAGACATATATGATGCTCAGGCCTTCCAATCCAAAGGAGGTCATTTCTTGAGGAATCAAAATAAAGGATCATTCACCACATCTAATCCTCTGAATACCATGGTTCCACCCAATTAGAATGCAGACAACTACCCACCTCCAGCAAAAGGCCCATCAAAATTTCAAAACAAAGGTAACTCATCTTTTGTTAATAAATATCAGATGAAAAATGACATGGAAATTGATTTTATTTCAGAGATGTAGAAACAAAAGAATTTATTGTCCTTCTTTGACATTCTGAAGTGGTGCCCTACCCAATGAGACATTGTGTTGAGAGCTCTAGAAGAGGAAAATTGGTCAAAAGGAAGGAATAAGGTGACTCCAACAAATGAAATGAACACAAACTTGTACAAAGGTAAGACGAGGACCCCACCATTCCTTCTAAGCTTGAGAATCTTTATAAAGAATTTGCACAATTGCTTCTTAGATTCTGAAGCATTAGGTAATGGCATGCCCTTCTCCATTTGTAAAAAATTAGGTTTGAATCTGTTGTAGAATCACAAGAAGGTAATTTAGTTAGATAAAAATGAGGTTAATGTGGTAGGGGAACTAAAAAATATTCATGTACAGGCTGGATTTGACCCACGGATCTAGACTTATATGGATATTCAGGTGGTTGATATCCTCAAGACATATGGAATGCTTCTAAGTTGAGACCTAATGAAAAGCATTGGGGGTTATTTATCCTTAGACTTTTCACACATGTGGCTGCCATGGAAAGGGGTACCAACACAAATTAGGATTGAACGTAAGCCTCGTCTCAAACATATGATCACTGAGTATGACTGCCCTAACAAGGTAGCTTACTTTAAAACCGAGATAGTAGTATATAAAAGAGAAGAAATCTTGACCTTTTCAATGCTCAATCCTAATGATCTACAACCTTTAGAACATAGTGACCCAATGACCACTATCAAACAACAAGTTCTAATTAGAAAATTGCAACAAGATAGGATGGTTTTAGGAGAAGAGGTTGATCTATGGAGTTTGCTACTCCCCAATTAGTGCATGATTCATTACCAAAGTCATTATGAATTGATGTGTAAACCTTGTGTAGACATTTTGAACCATGTTTTTCAGTCTGAGGAAACTTGTGAGTGCCAACCCGAAACACCCCTGAATCATTTTCCCTTTGAGGCTAGAAATGCCACTGTCTTGACAAGGATCAATAATACCCAGGAAGAAGTCCTTCCCCCAATTAGACAGACTCAAGCTTCGTGTTCAGCCTTGGGAAATGAGATTGTAGAATATCACCAACTATTTGACACACCAGTACTTGCTAATCTTCCAATTCCAAGGGGGTTGCTGAAACCAATTACTAGTTGTAAAACCACTGATCAAGATCAGAGTTAGGAAGAAGTGCCCCCACAAGTCCCAAGTCTGAGTAAGATTCTTGATGATAATGATTCAACCCACTCCCCATGTCTAGAAGTCCTAAACCAGTCCGAGCCACCATCTACTTCTTGTGAACAATTACCTTTGGCTCGTCCTAGGAAAGAATTACCCACCCACGATCAATTGTGGGTCCTCAAATTCGACAGATCTAAGTCTAAATTAGGGAGTGGAGCGAGAGTTGAACTAAAAAACTCAAAAGGGAAAACATACTTTGCTTCTTACAGGTTGTAGTTCGACTGTACCAACAATGTGGCAGAGTATGAGGCACTGGCTAGAGGATTGATGTTTGCACATCAGAAAAAAGGTTACAACTCTAACAGTCATGGGAGATTATGAGGTCATTGTCAAGCAAGTTCACAGTCAATACACATGCCATAACAAGAGGATGGTTGTGTACAGAAACTGAATATGGAATATGATAAAGGACTTTCATGCCTTTGGGATCAAATTAATTCCCAGAGAGGACAACCAGATTGCAAATGCACTTGTAGTGGTTCCCAGTACCTTGGAACCCATGCAAGATTCCAAGTTGAAGAGGTTTTCAATAGAGTTAGTCTTGATCCCAACCATTCCAGATAATGTTCAAAATTTTCAAGTCTTTGATGATGACCAACATATATTTTCCTTCTTGGCAAGTTCAAACATCTTTGAAGGGAAGATTATTGATAAATCATAAAGAGATTAGGGGGAGTGGGATCTAGAAACATGTCATGCAGAAGGGATAATGAATCTGAAAAGTAAACAACATTCCTAAGGGAATTATAGCATTGGAGAGGATCTTTGATTCTAATCCTCAAGCCCATGAAAAGCTTCCTATTGAAACTAATGGAGGGAAGTACAATTCAATTAATTTGGTGGTTTTAGGCCTTGAGAAAAATGTGTTCATTGGAAAAACTTGCCCCAAACACATTTGAGAGAAAATCCTAGGAGCATTAGAATTTGATATAACAACAATTGCTTGGGGATATGAAGACTTGAAAAATTTTGATACGTTAGTAATGACACATAATATCCCCTTGAAGCCTAAAGCAAAGCCTTTCCACCAAAAGCAATGCCTAGTAAATGCCCTGATCGAGCCCTTAATTTAGAAGGAAGTGCAAAAGTTGTTGTCTGCAAGGATAATATTTCTAGTGATACATTCAACTTGGGTCGCTAACTTGGTTTGAAAATAGTAAATGGTTCACAAAGGATGTCATTCCTGGATGGATATTCAGGATATAATAAGGTAATGGTCAACTACAAGGAAAGGATAAAGATCGCCTTCACTACCAAGTGGGGAAAATTTGCTTATCGTAGGATGCCATTTGGTGTTATCAATGTTGGAGCTACTTTTCAATAAGCGATGGATGTGGCATTCAAGGATTTGGTAGGTAAGTGTATTATTATATACGTAATTGATTTGACTAAATTTTCAAAGAATAGAGAAAACCATGCTGCAAACCTATCGAAGGACCTTCAAAAGTGCATAAGTTATGGAATCTCCCTTAATCCAAAAAAGTGTGTGTTTGAAGTTTTAAAAGGAAAAGTACTAGGCCACATAATATCAAAGAAGGGAATTTTAGTTGATCTAGACAGAGTGGAATCCATTCTGAAACTAACCATGCTTGGTAGCAAAAAAGAGATGAGATCCTTTTTTAGGAAGATAAACTTCGTGGAGAAATTCATAACTGGGTTTGCGGAGATCGTCAAACCCCTCAACAAAATAATGAAGAAGGATGCTAAGATTGAGTGGAGAAATGAGGCTAAATCTACATTCTCATAGATTAAATAGTCTATTTTTGAGGTATTGGTTTTAACTATCCCTAACTATCTAAAGCCCCTTTACATATATTCTTTTGCATCTAACCATTCTTGTGCTGCTATTTTGACACAACAAAAGGTGAAGGAGATGAAATGCCAATTGCTTTCATGATTTCTCCATTCAAGAATGGTGAAGTTAGATATCCACCACTGGAGAAATAGGCTTTTGCACTAATGTGAGCTATCAAGAAGTTCCAACACTATATCATCTGCAGTCAAATTATTTCCATAGTTCCTAACCCTGTTGTCAAGTCTCTTCTTATACAAAGTGAACTAGGGGGGAAGTGAACTAGGGGGGAGACGAGGAAAGTGTATGGAAATATTACAAGAATTTGACCAGGAAATCCATCTGATGAATTTAGTTCAAGGACAAGGCCTATCCAAGGCAATGGAAAATGTTGATGCTAAGATTACTTGTTAGCAGCATAGGATACAATCATTTACGAGTGATCCTTGGTACACTGATTTTATTTTTCTATTGCTATACAAAAAATGTCTAGATGGGATGAATGCCACTCAGAGGAGAGAACTAAGGCTGAAGAGTTCCCACTACATGCTCAAGGGGGGATCTTTATACCAAAGAAAATTTGAGGGTGTTTATCTGTGCTACCTTGATCAACAACAAGTGAAACAAGCCATAACAAAATTTCATGGTAGACATGGTATTGGACATGGTTCTGTCGATTCCATGGCTCACCAAATTTTGAGATTAGGTTACTATTAGCCCCATGTGTTCCGTGATGCTCACCAACATGTGAGGACATGTCATACATGTTAGACTTCTGCATCTAGGGAACATAACCCAACAATGCCTCTACAACCAGTATATAAGGTAAGACCATTTTCCCAATGGGAATTAGACTTTGTAGGTGTGATTAATGCCAATTCTTCTACAAGTCAAAAATTTATTTTGGCATAAACCGATTATTGCACACGCTGGATTGAAACTTAGCCTTGTAAGAACAACACAACCGAGGTTGTCATCAAGTTCCTTAACGAATGCATCATTACCAGGTTTGGAGTGCCGTTTGCCCTGATATGTGACAATGGCCCTGCTTTCTCTTTAACTGAATTTATTCAATGGGAATATGAGCATAAAATTGTGTTAAAGTATTCTTCTAATTACTACCCATAGGGGAACATAGTAGCTGAGTCTACAAATAAAAATTTGTTGGAAGTGATTAAGAAGTTGTTAGAAAGTAATCCTAGGGATTGGCATACTATACTCAGATTTTCCTTATGGGCAGATAGAACTCAAGTCAAGGCCACCGTAGGAAACTCGCCATTCAAGTTAGTCTATGGATAGGATCCGGTCTTTCCTATCCATTTACAGATACTTGTTCTTAGGTTTATGCAAGAATTCTACTCAAATGATGACAGGATAGAAGTTATGCCAACTAGTTTATTGAATATGGAAGAACAAAGAGATGTTGCTCTACAACAGTTTTCTAAACATCAAGTTGTTGTCAAACGTTGGTTTGACAAAAGAGCAAAAATCAAAGCTTTTAGGATATCAAACCTGGTACTATTATGGGATAAAGCAAGGGAAAAGAAAGGGGACCATCAAAAGTTTGACCAAATTTGGTTATTCCTTTCGATTGGGTACTTTAACAGGAGAGCCTACTCCATTGCCTGTCAATGGACAGTTTCTCAAACACTATTTTGGACCATGAGGATTTGATGTCTTGGTTGGTTGTACATATGTAATTAGCTGGCTTATTCATTTTTTTGTTTTGGTTTGTTATTTTTCTTGTTTATTTGTTTGTTTATTTTGTTTTGTTCTTGTGGCTTTTGTTTATATTCTTGTGTCTTGGGGTGACTTCTTTTTTTCTCTATTTCAAAATACGGAGTGGTTATTCCCTGTATATTGAAGGTACTAGGAGAGAAGTTGGTTTAGGTATTTTCAGGTGTGTCTGTGGAAATTTTTCATTTCAAGACCTGTGTCTTGTGTTCTTTTTATATGATGGCTTGAAAGGTTAAAAAAAATAGGTATATTGTAAGAGATCTCAAAAACCATGGTTGAATCTATCACAAAATAGATAATCTAACATTTGTTCTACATAAAATCCCATTTGTCTCTAGGTGACTATATTTTAGATTTGAGTGAAAAATCTAAATCGTGACACTGTCATGAAGTCCATTGTAGTTCTCAACCCCAGATTTTAGGTTGCTACATCTGAGTATTGAGAAAAGCTAATAAAGAATTCCTTGAAGAAAAGCTTATAAAATGAGAAGAAAAGAGAATAATTGAATAATGACAAACTCAATACAAGATGGGTAATTCAAGTATCTCTATCAGGGCTATGGACGCCTGATTGGTAGTAGAGAAATACGTTGAGAGAACTAGAGGTATCTCCATCGGGACTATGGATGCCTGTCTGGGAGCGAAGCAATACCCAGGATATCATTTCACAACATTCATAGAGATTCAACTTACATAGCTTGAATCTTGAATACAATTTTTAAGAGTAGAAAGAGCTTTTACCAAAATAGATGCACCATACAAGCACACACTCATATTCGAAGTGGTTAATGTTGATTTACATTTTGAGATTCCAACTCAACCTTGTTTTCCATAACTAATCATACTTGAAGTTTAAAATGTTCATGAACCAGAGGTTCTAGGTGACTAAATTCTTTAGTGTCTTGAAAATGGGTAAACCATTTTCCTAGCTGAGTTGCCATTTGTTATGCCTTGCATAACCACCCCACTTTAATTTTTGGTCAAAATGGGTCCCTCTTGTGTTTGTTTTTCTTTGGTGTTTTTGTTTGGATCTTAGGAGTTGTTATTTTTCCTCCTAAGTCCTTGTTCCTTTTGTCTAGCGGAAGCAAAACTAGAATAGAAACTAGACTCAAAACTTTGTGAAGGTTCCAAGTTCATATTCGGTTCTGGTCCCAACCCCGTTCTTGCCTTGTTGGTTTTCTTTGTCTATTTGGTTTTCCTTGCACTCTTTGGTTCATTTATCCCTTTAGTTTTCTTTTGTTCGCTTGTGGTTTCTTTTCCTCCTGGAAGAAGTGGAACCGAACTTGGAACTTTGCAAAAAGTTTCACATCTGATTTTGGTTCTGATCCTGCTCCTGTTGGTTTTCTGTGTTTTTGTCCCCATTTGTGTCTTGTTTGGGATGGGTTTCATTTCGGTCCTATTTCCTTTTGTTCTCCTTTTCTCATTTTTCTTATGTTAGTGTTTTTTCCTTTGGTGGGAGCGGAACCAGAATTAGAATAGAATCTGAATCTTTGCAAAAGGTTCTAGATCTGGTTTTGGTTCTGATTCAGCCCCCATTCCTTTGTTGTCATTTTCCTTGCCATGGGGCTAAAAATGGAACCAGAACATAATGTGGAGCTTACATAGAGTTCCTAATTCCTTTTCAACTCCGCTTCACTTATTCTTTACCTCTGACGTATGCAGATGTTGTGTACTCGTCCCTATTTTGATTTCGTGCCTGAACAACTGCATTAATTACATCCTCCTCACACACGTGAAATGGCTTTTAAATATTAATCAAGGTTAATTGGATCATTATCATTATTTCCTAAGTTGTTTTAGCGAACCAGAGCCAAGAAAGCGTGAAAGAGGAGCATGATTTGGTTAAGGGAAAGCATCTACAAGTGGTTAGGATTGATTTTCATCTTGTTTGGTAGGATTTTAAGGTTGGTGGGTTTTTCGTCCCTGTTCCATTTTGTTTGTTTTCCTATTTCCTATTTGTGGTGTTCATCATGCATTCACAAGACCTTTCTCATGAATCTTTGTGTGTTTGTGTTTGTGTTTCGCTTGATTTTTTTATTTTTGTTTTTTTCCTTACATTTCCCATTTTCTTTTTGTATTTTCCTATTTGTTTTTGTCAGTCTGTTGTCATTTTCCCATTTTGGTGGTATTCGTACTATCATGCCCTAGTTTATATTAGGGTTTCATATTTGAAGGATCTCATGTGCTTTAAAAGGTTGGATACCTATTTGATGAACCTTCTGATCTTATTCTCGTGTCGATTCAATGGCTTTCATGTCGAGTTTTTGATGCCCTAATTTCTTGAGTCAACGGGTTCTGCAAACTAGGGTTTGTGGGCTATCTCTTTATAATATTGTGCCCTAGGTGGCTCAATACCACCCCTATTTTGTTAATGATGAAGTCACACCTTTCTTCTAAGTCTCCTCGTGCTTTCTTGTGACCTTGTCCCAAGTCATTATAAGTGTTTTATGTGCATAATATTTTAGGTTTGATTTCAATCTCGCTTTCGATAAGGTTTTTTCTCCATTTTGCATCCTTTTCTTTTGGAAAAAGCATAACCAAAATGGAAAAATGGACTTGGAACTATTGAATGGTTTCGGGTCTAGTTTTCGTTCTAATCCCGGTTTCGATTCCAATACTGAACCCAACCCCAATCTTGCCTTTGTTACAAGCTTTCTAATTCCTAATCTCTTCCTGGTTCTGCCTCCGATAAGTTTCAAATTTCACTAAGTATGAGAGGCTACCTAGAGAAGGACAAAGAAATATTAAAGGTAATCTTCTAATGTTGATTTTCATGCTTTCTATTGGTCTCATCTAGGGTTGTTTTGCAGGAATAAGCAATGTTAGGAGTGTCTAGAGAAGTTTCACAAGTGGAGGGCCAAGCTACGAGGGTTCAAGGCAAGTGAAGCCTAAGAAGATAAAGGTGGAGCAGCTAGCCTATACTTTGAAATAAAAGCACAAGAGTGCTACTCTCACTACAAGCAAGTTAGACTCAGATTGGTTTGATATTACTGATACTAGTCCAGGTCTATTCAACTATGAGGAGTTTGGCAGACACTTTCTATGAAGATGTGATTGGGAGAAATGAGAGGATAGCCCAATCTGGGCTAGCACATGTGATTATCTTCCCACTATCAGTCCAATGTCTGGAGCTTATAATCACAACAACAAGGGCTTAACACCTTGCAACAAGGAAATGTGATAATTGATCTCTCCCCACAAATGATGAAGTTTATGTTAAATGTGCACCTACCCCTCAGAACCCTAAGCAACTAAATGGGGTAGAGTCATTGCTATTGTTCAACAAACATAAAGAAACCAATAGGGCTGACATGAATAAGAAGTGGTTAAAGGTTGAAAATAAGTCTCTGACTAAAGTTCCAAATCAACCTAAGAGGGGAGAATTCCAAAAGGATATTGGTGACTTGATCATGATGTTGTCCATGGTATTTGGGAAAAGATATTTTTCTTGCTTCAAGGTGAGGATGTTTCCTTTTATTGAGGCAATGATCTTATCAGATAGCCTACACAATCAAATGATCAAAGTGAATAAAACAAAGACCTTCTTCATGACTTCATATGTTGTATATGTTGGTGCAAGGATGGGTATATTTCCTAGATTGAATGCAGTAGGAATGTTAGGGGAAGCTCCTGGAAAAAAGAAGGCATGGGAGTATTATGATCAATTGACCTTGCAAACATCAGAGCTACATTATAGAAGGGTTAATGATACATTCCTTTATGTCATCATTAACCGGTTGACTGGTGATGCTGGATACAAGTTGAGTAGAGATGCCATGGATTTCATTGTTAATGGGGACATTGGTATATCCAATACCCCAAGTTCTCTTACTTTCAGTTGGCAGGATTTGATGGGCATCCTCATCTACTCCCAAGATGTTGCAACGATAGGATTTTCCATATGGATTTCATATATCAAGCCTTGGAAGTCAATGGAAAGTTCACAGGTAAACACAAAATAGGATGCCACAAGTTTCCCATGAAGTTGGGAGAATACAATTGTACTCATATTGTGGCTGAAAAAGTAGTATGTGATGAGCTGAGTCACTTAAGGTTGGAATTGTATACATCCCAGAAGCATTTTGATCTAGAACATAAGATGAATTGTTTGCTTCCTACCATTTTTGAGAAAGATTATAACCTGTTGGAGGATTTTTTGATATATTTGCAAGATGAGTATTATGTTAGAAAGAGAAGCTATGAAAGGATTCATATTCCCTTGATGATTGAGTTTGGAGTAAAAGAGGACATTCTTGATACACTATCTGATGATGGTGTGGTTTTGGATCCTGACTATGAGGTAGAAAATATGGGTACCAAGAACTTAGACCCCATTAATTGGGATGAGGAAGAATTTATTAATATTAGACATATTTCTAGAACAGTAATGGATAGAGGTATTCAATGGGTAGTGATAAGGATAAAGAATCTAGAGGCTCAAACTGTAAAGAAGAGGAAAGCACAATGTACCCAAGGATACAGGAGAACAAAGAGGAGAAAAACTCCTAAAGAGCAATTAGAATAGCTCCCTCCTAGCTTTGGAGGAGAGGCTAATCTAGAAATACTTTCCCTATATACTCATGAGCCATAAGGAGAAGAAACTACAACAGCTGCAAAAGAAACTTCATCTGAACCTTCTCTCCCAAGATAATCTATTGAGGAGACACTTGCAAGTAGTCTTCATAAGCAAGCAGAGACCCTTAAGGGGAAGTAAATGGAGGTTTAAATTCATGACATTGATACCAATTCAGAGGCCACACAGTCAGATGATGAGCCTACCAAAATTTTGTTGAGAACATTGGAAATGTTGAGGAAGAACATGTGTTGACTCTAGAGGACCAGTGGAAACTCTTTGAGGATGAAAAGAGAGAAGTAGATGCTAAAGAAAAAGCTAAGGCACTTGCAAAGCAAAAAAAGGCAGATGCTAAAGCATAAGCTAAGGCACTTGCAAAGAAAAAAGAGGCAGATGCTAGAGCACAAGCTGAGGCACTGGCAAAGCAAAAAGAAGTTGATGCCAAAGCAAAAACTGATGTATTGGAAAAACAACAAGAATTAGAGGCTAAGGTCAAAGCTAAAGAGCTTTCAAGGTAGCACAAGGAGAAGGAAGATCTCTTGCAACAACAAAAGGAAGAAGAGCTGAAACTCAAGGAGGAAAGAGATAAGTTAACTCTGTTGCAGAAAATCTATGAATTGGAAGAAGAAAAGGCTCAACAAAGTAGAGAGAGAGAAGCCATTGAAGCCAAGTTCAAGGCTATAGAGGAATCCCAAAGAAAGAAGGATAAATAGTATCTCTTGCTAAAGAAGTTGGAAGTAGAATAAAAATCCAAGCATGAGCAGGAAGTAGCTAAAATGTGGGAAAAGTTAAGCAATTGGAGAAACAAAGAGATGACATGTATGAGCAGAGGAGATTGGAAGAGGAAAGAGAGAAAGCTGAAGCTGATAGGCTTACAAAGGAAGTAGTAGAAAAGGAGAAAGAAGAGGTTGATTCTCAACATAAGGTAACAATTCTGCAACCTCTCTCCTCTACCACTTCTTCCTCTTCCTCACAACAAGTGGTTACTACTCCTACTGTCCCAACATGGTTAAAGCTTAACTTGGAGAAAAAGAAAATAGTCCAACCTTTGAACTGGGATGACATGATGAAAGAGATTGAGAAGGAGAGGCCCAATAAAAAGGCTATAATCCTTCACTCCACCAAATTGACAGATGTTGGAGAGATTGTGGCTGAGTGTTCCATTCCAATGGTAGATAAGGATAGATAAGAGATCCAATTAAGTGATCATCAACTAGGGACTGTGAACTTGGGAAGGCCTACAAGAAATCAGAAAATGGACTCAATTGATATTGTAGCATCCTCCACCAAGGAAATAATGGTAAAGGAAAAGTAAAGGAAAGATGAACTCAATGATCAAATAGATCAATTACATAGGTTCTTAAAGGACCTATCCTCTCCTGTTTCAGTAGAATCTGCTATTCCTACAATACCCATTTTGTTAAGTAGTAAAGAAGCTAATGGCCTTCTTAAAATGAGAAGCAAGGTAAATATGTTGGATAGATCGATTGATAGGCTGAACCAAGAAGTGGAGGAGTTGCTTGTTCAAAGTTATAAAGCTCATGATGATGCATTGGAGTTGGTTAGTAACATGAATTCACATGCTAAGAATCTTGGGAAATAAGAGGAAAAATTTAGAGAACATACAAAGAAGTTGAAGGACATCAATAAGTTGTCAAAATGAAATTTGTTGGAGCAATCCATCCTTGAAGAGGGTAATGCAGACCTTATTGAAAAGACCATCAAAATTAATGGGTTTTGGTCCTCAATCATTTTTTATCATAGGAATGAGGTACAACAGGCTGGGAAATATTTGAATGAATAAATTGAGGAGTTGGGAGCAATCATTTCCATGCTTGTAAATAAAGACATCCCTCTAAAAGATGGCCTCCCTCTTGAAAAAATTAAGGAAAAATGGAATAGTAGGTTTGAGGAGGAAATGCACAAGGGGGATGATGGTGATGAATTTTTGATTGATAGACTTATGGATATCAAGGAGGAGATAAAGGCTGCTAGAAGAAAACTTATTAAACTTGGGGATATGCAAGAGTTTGCTTCTGCAGAATTGAAAAGAATAAAGTTTGAAGATAGTTCGGTGGATGGGCTAGATGAATATGTGCTCCAACAAGTGTTTACTAATTATGATGAATACATGCTTGAGTAGAAAACACAGGAATAAAGTGGTAGTGGAATGTTATGTTCTTGATGGACACCTAATGACATGGTTAGCTAGACAACTCTCTCTCTTTCTCTCTTATTTTGTAGGATCATCACATGAATTCAACTAGAGATTCCTAGCAGTTCTACCTTCCCTCTTTATACATTAGATTTTGATAACAGAGTCATCAATAATTGAACTAAAGATCATGATGGGCAGTCATCTTATGCACTTCCAGTTGTTCCTTAATTGGTGGATCTCAAATTTTTGACTAGAGGAATTAGTGTTAGGACTTGTCTATATGTAGTTTTTCTCTCCATGATGTAAAGGTTGGCTAATTGAAGAAAGATTAGCAGCCTAAGGATAATTTCTATATTTTAAGAAGCTTTTACCTATTTTTATGCAAAGACACTTAGACAATTTTATATTAGTTTTCAATATAGTTTTTATGTTATTTTCAGAACTAGTTTTAATGGTGATGTCAATAGACAAATAGGTCATTTGTATGCAAATAGATGTGTGCATAAATGTTTCTTATTTGATTAAAGTCAATAGAAAATTAAGAATCACGGGGTATTTCCATTAGATTATCAGGTGAATGAGATTTCTTGGTGTTTATTGATCTATAAGTTTTAATGATGAGTTAGTGATATGTTCTTATTTTGATCTTTCAAGTTTATGAATGATGAATGATTGAATGCCTTAAATTTGCACTATGAATGAATGCAATGGTATAGATTGTGCTATAGATTGTATCATTTTATGGTTTGGTTGTTTGGAAGGAATGCTCATTATGAAGTTTGTATGTCTGAATTGAAGGAAATCTACGTTCATGTTTTGTTGTCCTAAGCTCTATTCTATCTTTTGATATTTATTTACACCCCTCAAGCATTAGAATGATTTGTACTATGTAGTTTGTATCCTTTTTACCAGTAGGTGCCTTGAACATTATAGTTGCATAGGCCGCTGAACAACATCAACACAGTTGAGAACCAACTACAAAGACCTTGGAAAATTGGTTGCTTTAGGTTATTTATCTTTTTCAGGAGAAATAGAGTAGAAATATTATGTTTAACATTGTGTTACTTTGACCATCAATAGGTAGAAGAGACCTATAATTGAAATTCAAAATTACATGGGAAATTTAAACCTTGAGGAATTGATTGATTGGGTCAATGATATGGAGGAATACTTTGAGTATGAAGAAATTGAAGACCGAAAAGAGTGAGATTTGCAAAATCTATGTTGAAAGGGCATGCTACTATATGGTGGAATGAAGTTCAATTGGATAGGAATAGGAGAGGAAAGGAGAAAATTACAAAGTGGGATAGGATGGTGATAAAGTTAAAGAATCAATTTATACTAGCTAATTATGAGCTTGAATTGTTGAAAAGATTGCAAAACCTGAGGCAAAAGTAGAAGTTTGTGAAGGATTATACTGAAGAATTTTACAAGATGATCATTAGGGTTGGACATAGTGAAGCAAACAAAGAAAGGAAGGTTAATGTGAATTTATGATGGATGAAGAAAAACATTCAAGAGAAAAAGAATTGAACTGGTAAAGAGACAACATCAAGTTAAACATACCAATTTACTTGAACATGGAGGAGAAAAATAATAAGTTTAAAAAGAAAGAGAGGTCTAAGGAAGGAGAGGGTCAGGAAGCCAGGATCCACAATATAGAGAGGAGAATACCATATTTAAGAACAAAACAATGATGGGAAAACCATGCATTAGTGAGTGAAGAGGACAATAATTCATGCTATGAGGAGGAGGAAAAAGAGGGACAAAATTTCATGGTGATAGAGGGAGGTTGTAATTCCTGTCATATAATGATGGATAAAGAGATGGAAGATCGAGAAAGGCTGTTCAAAGGAACTTATTTCAAGTGTGGAGGTGAAGGTCATAGAGCCTTTGAATTTCATAGCGAAGTACCAGGTAAGACAATTGAGCATACTAAAAGAACAATCTATGTGGATGAAAAACCTACTGGATCCCCTAATTTAGTTGGGAAACTAGAGAAAGTGAGTTGTTAGTCATGAGGAAAGCTTTGATGCCCAAAGAAGTGACTAAGGAACCACAACAAAGGAATAATTTGTTTGAAATAGGATATAAATCTCAAGGAAAGGTATGTAAAGTTATCATTGATAGTTGTAGCATAGATAATTTAGTTTTAGAAGAGATGGTAACCAAGTTGAATTTGAAGAGATTGAAACATCCAAAGCCTTATAAGATTGCATGGATTCAGGATGAAAATAAGATCTTGGTGAGTGATCAGTGTTTGGTGAAATTTCATATAGGATCATATGATGATGAAGTGTTGTGTGATATTATTCCCATGGATGCATGCCATTTAATGTTAGGGAGACCATGGAAATATGATAGGAAACAAATTCAAGATGGAAGGAGGAATACCTACAATGTGACTTCAAATGGAAAGAGAACTATATTGATACCTTTGGGAGAAGATGACACAAGTGAAGTATGTAGCAATTCCAAACTATGTTCGGTAGATGAAAGAAATTTTCTAGAAGGATTGAGGCATCAAAACATGTATTTTGCATTGATTCCAAATAAGTGTAGTAATCCAGAGATAGAGAAATCCATCGTTAAGGATGAAGATCCACTACAGATAGAAATAGTAGAACTGATGATAGAATATAATGAAGATATCATATCAGAGAATGTAAAAGATGGAATTCCATTGATCTAGAGCATTGATCATCATATAGATCTAATACCTAGAGAAATTTTTCCAAAAAAAGTGACACATAGGATGACACCTACAAAAATATGGAATTGAATCGACAAATACAGGAGTTGTTAAAGAAGAGATTGATCAGAGAAAACTTAAGCCCATGTGCAGTACCTATTGTACTGGCACCAAAGAAAGATGTAGAGTGGATAATGTGTACAAAATCAAGAGCAATCAATAGGATCACTGTCAAGTATAAATTCACATTTCCAAGAATGGATGACATTATGGATTGTTTGAGTGCATAAAAGTACTTCATAAAGATTGACCTAAAGAGTGGATATCATCAAATCAGAATTAGAGAAGGAGATGAATGGAAGACTACATTCAAGATTAATGAAGGGTCGTATGAGTGGTTAGTGATGCCTTTTGGATTGACCAATACACCTATCACTTTCATGAGGTTGATGAATGAAGTATTGAATAAATTCTTGGATAAGTTTGTTATTGTTTATTTGGATGATATTCTAATTTTAAGTAAGACTAGAGAAAGAAAATTTGTGGCACATCAGACAAGTATTGTAGAGATTGAGAGAAGAGAAGTTGTTGATAAACATCAAGAAGTGTAGATTTATGAAGACAAAATTAGTGTACCTAGGGTTTTGTAATTTTGTTGAAGGATTGAAGATGGACCCTGATAAGGTTAGAAATTATTGAGTGGCCTACAAGCCAATAAATCATTGGAGGTAAAAATTCATAAGGAGCTTTAGTAACATTTGCACACCTATGACCAAAACAAATGAGAGGAGATATGAATGACTTTAAGTGGAATTTGAAGCACAAATAAGTTTTGAATTGTTGAAGTGAAAGGTGTTAGAGCAAAATGTTAGAATTACTTGATTTTGATAAAGTATTTCAAGTTGTGTGTTGGTATGGAGCTTGATTAGTCTCCAAGTGGGAGATTGTTGGTATGTGTTTGATCTTATGCTATACTATATAGCCCATTTTATACTGTACACCCTTGCCCATATCCTTGCCAGGGTCTGGGGTCGGGCCGGGCCTTGGGTGGGGGTTTGGGGGCGGCAACCCCCGAGAAAAATTTTCCTCCTACTTTTTCGTGTGATCACCGAAAAAGGGAAAAATCAATGGAAAAAGAAAAATCCAATTTTGTAGAACCCAAAAATCTAGAAGCTTCTAAGCTTGGTAAAAAGGGGTTCGGATGGGGATTACTATATGATGAAAAACGCGATTATTCGCAAGATTGTAATAGGTTTTGCACTGGATAATAAAAGTATTGGATGGCTGCGGTTTGGTGGATGTAGCCCAGATTGGGTGAACCACGTTAAATTCTATGTTATGATTTATTCTGTGCATGTTTTAGTTTCTCTGTTTTGTTTATTAAATCTGCATTTAATTGTTAGATCTGCCATCTCTAACCCTAACAAGTTGATTGTGATGCTAGTGGAAATGCAATAGGAGTAGTATTGATTCAATAAGGAAGACCCATAAATTATTGACCAATGGGAAATTGAATGATTCTAGATGGAGATATTCAGTTTATGATCAAGAGTTTATGCCATAATTCAAGCCTTGAAGAAGTGGAGGCAATATTTATTTCCTAAGGAGTTTGTGTTGTATAATAATCATCAAGCCTTGCAATATTTGAACAACTAGGGAAAGTTGAACTAGAGACATATTAGGTAGGTTGAGTTCTTGCAGAGCTATACATTTGTGTTAAAGCATAGGAGTGGGAAGTCAAGAAAAGTTGCAGACGCATTGAGTAGGAGAATAAATTTATTGACAAGAATGAAGATAGAAGTATTGGGTTTTAAAGAATTGAAACATCTGTATGAGGATCTAGATTTTGCTAATGATTTACATGCATGTAAGGAACTGGTAGTGACAGATAGGAGTCAATGATTGGATTATTTCATTCAAGAAGATATATTGTTCAAGGGAAATAGATTTTGTATTCCAAGTAGTTCAATGAGAGATAATTTGATTAAGGAGAAGGATAGTGGAGGACTAGCAAAATTTTTTGGAGTGGATAACATCGTAGCTTTGGTAAGTGAACATTATTTTTGGTCGCACATATATAAGGATGTCAGAAAGTATGTTCAAAATTGTAGAATTTGTCAAGTAGCATAAAGGAGTAGTCAGAATAATGGATTGTATAAACCTTTGATAATACCAGAGAGACCTTTGAAAGATATAAGAATGGATTTCATATTGGGATTACCAAGAACATAGAGAGGGTATGATTATACAATGGTAGTGGTGGAAATATTTTCTAAGATGACACATTTCATTCCTTGCAAGAAGACTAATGATGTTGTGCATGTTGCTAACTTATTTTTCAAGGAGATTGTGAGATTGCATGAATTACCAAGGAGTATAGTTTCAAACAAGGACACCAAGTTTATTGGATACTTTTGGAGGACATTGTGGAAGAAGATGAAAACATACTTGAATTTCAGTTCAACATATCATCCAAAAAAATATGGATAGATCTAGAAGTAGAAAAAAAGAGTTTGCATAACTTATTAAGATATTTGGTTGGAGACAAAGTAGGAAATTGGGACATAGTTCTACTGCAAGTAGAGTTTGCATACAATAATTTAGTAAATCAGAGCACAAGGAAGACACCATTTGAGATTGTGATAGGAGTTCATCCTAGAGGATTTGCGAAGGTCAAAGACATCAGTATGAAGGATAACAGGAGTGCAAAAGCAGAAGTATTTGTAAGATTCATGGAGACATTTTATAATAAGGTTTGAAAGCATTTAGAGGACATGAATAATAGGTACAAGAAGAAGGAAGATGATAAGAGAAGGCATAAGGAATTCTTTGTCGGAGATGAAGTTATGGTATATCTCAGGAATGAAAGGTTTCTAGTAGGACCATACAATAAGCTGAAGATGATGAAGATTGGACCATGTAAGATTCTCAGGAAGTTTGATTCTAGAAATGCATATGAAGTGGAGTTACCAAAGACATTAGGTATATCACCTATTTTTAATGTTGTAGACATATATGAGTACCATGAAGGACAGTTAAGTGTTAGTAACAAAGAAGTTGGATTGGAAGAGAAGTTACCACATGAACCATTAGAGTAGATTGAGTAGATCTTGAATACCAGAATTGGAAGGGGCACTAGGAACAAATAGTACAAGGAGTACCTGGTAAAGTGGAAAGGTAAACCAGTGGAGGATTCATCATGAATCTTAGGTTGAGGTAAACCACTTTGGTTTTTCTCTAGCCCTTGGAATGTGAGGGACTCAATTTTCTTCCAACCTCGGGTGTCTAATGTAGGAGCAACCCTAGTTGTAAAGCAATCCTATATCAACAAAAAATATTTATTTTCTTATAGTTTAGTTTGTATCTATCTTGGAAATTTATTTCACATTTTACTATTGTATCATTTCTCAACTCATGACTCACATAATATTGGTTCTACAACATATCCATATTTCAGGTGATTTGCATCCGTTTGCAGAAAGTTATCACTCTAAGAATTTCATTATCAATACTCTATTAGAGCATTCAGGGCTGACCTAGCTCAGATTAGTTGTGTAGAACTTTTTTGAAATGTGTAGGGCTTAATGAAACATCATTCAAGCATTATAAGTTGAATGGGAACTTTCTTGGAGATCCACAATTCATTTCATTTATCAATGGGTTATCTTTCCATGTTTGATGCTGACCTACACATTTGATTTTGCGTTGGGTTTATAAACCCTTGATGTTGACGCTGATCATAATTGGAGCTAGAGATTCATATTTAAGATCATTTGTAATCCTTTGGAAAGTAGTTAGGAAATGATTAGGAACTAGAGAGATTGATCCAGCCTTTTAGGTTGTGGAAAGTAACAAGGCCTTGAGCCAATTGTAATATCTATAATGCCCTTGCGACAGGCCAATGAGCCCTAATCATTCCACATATAAGGCATATGATGCATGTAATATTAAAATTTATTGAATCAATGATATTTCATGTTCACTGAGCATTTTCTTGTGTTGTTTTTGTTGTACTGAACTCTAAGTTGGATGGTTAGACAGTCCTTTCTAGACCCTCCATTCGTAACTACACCAAAGAAGAAATAAATTTTTTTGTGATATGTGGGACCCTATTAATTTTAATCAGATGTCAATGGAAGCAACTCAAATCCCAATTCAACTTGTCTTCTTTTGACAAGTATTATTTTTTGAGAATCCAATAGGTATTGACCCCTTATCTTTCTTGTATGATATCCAACCCTTTCCATGATAAATCCTTAAAGGAATAGAAATATACCAACATGCAAATTATCTAAAGCTCTCCTCTTAGACCCCATTAATTGGGATGAGGAAGAATTTATTAATATTAGACATATTTCTAGAACAGTAATGGATAGAGGTATTCAATGGGTAGTGATAAGGATAAAGAATCCAGAGGCTCAAACTGTAAAGAAGAGGAAAGCACAATGTACCCAAGGATACAGGAGAACAAAGAGGAGAAAAACTCCTAAAGAGCAATTAGAATAGCTCCCTCCTAGCTTTGGAGGAGAGGCTAATCTAGAAATACTTTCCCTATATACTCATGAGCCATAAGGAGAAGAAACTACAACAGCTGCAAAAGAAACTTCATCTGAACCTTCTCTCCCAAGATAATCTATTGAGGAGACACTTGCAAGTAGTCTTCATAAGCAAGCAGAGACCCTTAAGGGGAAGTAAATGGAGGTTTAAATTCATGACATTGATACCAATTCAGAGGCCACACAGTCAGATGATGAGCCTACCAAAATTTTGTTGAGAACATTGGAAATGTTGAGGAAGAACATGTGTTGACTCTAGAGGACCAGTGGAAACTCTTTGAGGATGCAAAGAGAGAAGTATATGCTAAAGAAAAAGCTAAGGCACTTGCAAAGCAAAAAAAGGCAGATGCTAAAGCATAAGCTAAGGCACTTGCAAAGAAAAAAGAGGCAGATGCTAGAGCACAAGCTGAGGCACTGGCAAAGCAAAAAGAAGTTGATGCCAAAGCAAAAACTGATGTATTGGAAAAACAACAAGAATTAGAGGCTAAGGTAAAAGCTAAAGAGCTTTCAAGGTAGCACAAGGAGAAGGAAGATCTCTTGCAACAACAAAAGGAAGAAGAGCTGAAACTCAAGGAGGAAAGAGATAAGTTAACTCTGCTGCAGAAAATCTATGAATTGGAAGAAGAAAAGGCTCAACAAAGTAGAGAGAGAGAAGCCATTGAAGCCAAGTTCAAGGCTATAGAGGAATCCCAAAGAAAGAAGGATAAATAGTATCTCTTGCTAAAGAAGTTGGAAGTAGAATAAAAATCCAAGCATGAGCAGGAAGTAGCTAAAATGTGGGAAAAGTTAAGCAATTGGAGAAACAAAGAGATGACATGTATGAGCAGAGGAGATTGGAAGAGGAAAGAGAGAAAGCTGAAGCTGATAGGCTTACAAAGGAAGTAGCAGAAAAGGAGAAAGAAGAGGTTGATTCTCAACATAAGGTAACAATTCTGCAACCTCTCTCCTCTACCACTTCTTCCTCTTCCTCACAACAAGTGGTTACTACTCCTACTGTCCCAACATGGTTAAAGCTTAACTTGGAGAAAAAGAAAATAGTCCAACCTTTGAACTGGGATGACATGATGAAAGAGATTGAGAAGGAGAGGCCCAATAAAAAGGCTATAATCCTTCACTCCACCAAATTGACAGATGTTGGAGAGATTGTGGCTGAGTGTTCCATTCCAATGGTAGATAAGGATAGATAAGAGATCCAATTAAGTGATCATCAACTAGGGACTGTGAACTTGGGAAGGCCTACAAGAAATCAGAAAATGGACTCAATTGATATTGTAGCATCCTCCACCAAGGAAATAATGGTAAAGGAAAAGTAAAGGAAAGATGAACTCAATGATCAAATAGATCAATTACATAGGTTCTTAAAGGACCTATCCTCTCCTGTTTCAGTAGAATCTGCTATTCCTACAATACCCATTTTGTTAAGTAGTAAAGAAGCTAATGGCCTTCTTAAAATGAGAAGCAAGGTAAATATGTTGGATAGATCGATTGATAGGCTGAACCAAGAAGTGGAGGAGTTGCTTGTTCAAAGTTATAAAGCTCATGATGATGCATTGGAGTTGGTTAGTAACATGAATTCACATGCTAAGAATCTTGGGAAATAAGAGGAAAAATTTAGAGAACATACAAAGAAGTTGAAGGACATCAATAAGTTGTCAAAATGAAATTTGTTGGAGCAATCCATCCTTGAAGAGGGTAATGCAGACCTTATTGAAAAGACCATCAAAATTAATGGGTTTTGGTCCTCAATCATTTTTTATCATAGGAATGAGGTACAACAGGCTGGGAAATATTTGAATGAATAAATTGAGGAGTTGGGAGCAATCATTGCCATGCTTGTAAATAAAGACATCCCTCTAAAAGATGGCCTCCCTCTTGAAAAAATTAAGGAAAAATGGAATAGTAGGTTTGAGGAGGAAATGCACAAGGGGGATGATGGTGATGAATTTTTGATTGATAGACTTATGGATATCAAGGAGGTGATAAAGGCTGCTAGAAGAAAACTTATTAAACTTGGGGATATGCAAGAGTTTGCTTCTGCAGAATTGAAAAGAATAAAGTTTGAAGATAGTTCGGTGGATGGGCTAGATGAATATGTGCTCCAACAAGTGTTTACTAATTATGATGAATACATGCTTGAGTAGAAAACACAGGAATAAAGTGGTAGTGGAATGTTATGTTCTTGATGGACACCTAATGACATGGTTAGCTAGACAACTCTCTCTCTTTCTCTCTTATTTTGTAGGATCATCACATGAATTCAACTAGAGATTCCTAGCAGTTCTACCTTCCCTCTTTATACATTAGATTTTGATAACAGAGTCATCAATAATTGAACTAAAGATCATGATGGGCAGTCATCTTATGCACTTCCAGTTGTTCCTTAATTGGTGGATCTCAAATTTTTGACTAGAGGAATTAGTGTTAGGACTTGTCTATATGTAGTTTTTCTCTCCATGATGTAAAGGTCAGATAATTGAAGAAAGATTAGCAGCCTAAGGATAATTTCTATATTTTAAGAAGCTTTTACTATTTTATGCAAAGACACTTAGACAATTTTATAGTTTTCAATATAGTTTTATGTTATTTTCAGAACTAGTTTTAATGGTGATGTCAATGAACAAATGGTCATTTGTATGCAAATGAATGTTGTGCATAAATGTTTCTTATTTGATTAAAGTCAATAGAAAATTCTGAATCTGAGACTGTTTCCATTGAATTATCAGTGAATGAGATTTCTTGTGTTTATTGATCTATGAATTTTAATGATGAGGTAATGATGTGTTCTTGGTAATTTTGAAGTTTCTGAAAGGTGAATGATTTGTATGTCTTGAATTCCAACTATGAATGAATGCAATGGTATAAATTATGCTATAAGATTGTATCATTTTATGGTCTAGTTGTTTGGAAGGAATGCTCATCATGAAGTTTGTATGTTTGAATATAAGGAAATTTGCATTTATGTTTTTCTATCCTAAGCTTTTTCCTATCTTTTGATATTTATTTACACCCCAAAATTTTATATTAATTTTTACTATGTAGTTTGTATCCCTTTTACGAGCAGGTCCCTTGAACATTACAGTTGCATAGGCGATTGAACAACATCAACATAATTGAGAACCAACTACAGAGACCTTGGAGGATAAATAGCTTTAGGTTATTTATCTTTTTAAGGAGAAATAGGGTAGAAATATTATGTTTAACATTGTTGTGTTACTTTGACCATCAATAGGTAAGTGACCTAGGATTGAAATTCAAAATTACATAGGGAAATTTAAACCCTGAGGAATTGATTGATTGGATCAATGATATGGAAGAATACTTTGAGTATGGAGAAATTGAAGATCCAGAAAGAGTGAGATTTGTAAAAAATAATTTGAAAGGACATGCTACTATATGGTGGAAAGACGTTAGATTATATAGGAATAGGAGAGGAAAGGAGAAGATCACAAAGTGGGATATGATGGTGACAAAATTGAAGAATCAATTTATACTAGCTAATTATGAGCTTAAACTTTTGAAGAGATTGCAGAACTTGAGGAAAAAGGAGAAATTTGTGAAGGAGTATAATGAAGAATTTTACAAGATGATCATCTGAGCTAGACATAGTGAAGCAAGCAAAGAGAAGGTTGTGTGGTACATAAATGGATGAAGAAAAAACATTCAAGAAGAATTGAGCCTGGTAAAGACAACATCAAGTTAAGAAGCATACCAATTTGCACTGAACATGGAGGAAAAGTTATACAATAAGTTTTAAAAAAGAAAGAGAAGTGCAAGAGGAAGATTCGAGAGAAGCAGATCACAATATAGAGAGAGAATACCATATTTAGAGCAAAACAATGATGGAAAACCACATCGTAGTGAAGAGAAGGACAATAATTCATACCGCAGAGGAAAAGAGGACAAAAATTTCTACCATGGTGATAGAGGAGGTTGTAATTCCTATCATATAATGATGGATATAAGAGAGATGAAGGAAGATCTGAGAAGAGACTGTTTAGAGGAACTTATTTTAAGTGTGGAGGTGAAGGTCATGGAGCCTTTGAATGTCATAAGGGAAGTACCAGTAAGATAATTGAGCATACCAAAGAACAATCTATGTGGATGAAAAACCTACTAGATTGCCTAATTTAGTTGGGAAAGTAGAGAAAGGTGAGTCGTTAGTCATGAGGAAAGATTTGATGCCCAAAGAAGTGACTGAGGAATCACCACAAAGGAAGAATTTGTTCAAAACAAGATATAAATCCAAAGGAAAGGTATGTAAAGTTATCATTGATAGTGGTAGCATAGATAATTTAGTTTCAGAAGAGATGGTAACCAAGTTGAATTTGAAGAGATTGAAACATCCAAAGCCCTATAAGATTGCATGGATTCAAGATGAACATAAGATCTTGGTGAGTGAGTAGTGTTTGGTGAAATTTAATATAGGATCATATAATGATGAAGTGTTGTGTGATATTATTCCCATGGATGCATGTCATTTAATGTTAGGGACACCATGGCAATATGATAGGAAATAAATTCATGATGGAAGGAGGAATACCTACAATGTGACTTCAAATAGAAAGAGAACTATATTGATACCTTTGAGAGAAGATGGCACAAGTGAAGTATGTAGCAATTATAGACTATGTTTGGTGGATGAAAGAAATTTTCTAGAAGGATTGATGCATCAAAACATGTGTTTTGCATTGATTCCAAATAAGTGCAGTATTCCAGAGATAGAGAAATCCATTGTTAAGGATGAAGATCCACTGCAGATAGAAATAGCAGAACTGTTGATAGAGTATGAAGATATCATATAAGAGAATTTACAAGATGGAATTCCACTGGTCCAGAGCATCAATCATCATATAGATCTAATACCTAGAGCAAGTTTTCCAAAAAAAGTGACACATAGGATGACACCTACAAAAATATGGAACTGAATCGACAAATGCAAAATTTGTTGAAGGGATTGATGAAAGAAAGCTTAAGCCCATGTGCAATACCTATTGTACTGGCACCAAAGAAAGATGTAGAGTGGATAATGTGTACAGACTCAAGAGTAATCAATAGGATCATTGTCAAGTATAAATTCACATTTCCAAAAATGGATGGCATTATGGATTGTTTGAGTGCAGCAAAGTACTTCACAAAGATTGACCTAAAGAGTGGATATCATCAAATCAGAATTAGAAAAGGAGATGAATGGAAGACTACATTCAAGATTAATGAAGGGTTGTATGAGTGGTTAGTGATGCCTTTTGGATTGACCAATACACCTAGCACTTTCATGAGGTTGATGAATGAAGTATTGAAGCAATTCTTGGATAGGTTTGTTATTGTTTATTTGGATGATATTCTAATTTTAAGTAAGACTAGAGAAGAAAATTTGTGGCACATCAGACAAGTATTGTAGAGATTGAGAGAAGAGAAATTGTTGATAAACATCAAGAAGTGTAGATTTATGAAGACAAAATTAGTGTACCTAGGTTTTGTAATTTTTGTTGAAGGATTGAAGATGGACCTTGATAAGGTTAGAGGAATTATTGAGTGGCCTAAACCAATAAATATTGGAGAGGTAAAAATTCATAAGGAGCTTTAGTAACATTTGCACACCTATGACCAAAACAATGAGAGGAGATATGAATGACTTTAAGTGGAAATTTGAAGCACAAATAAGTTTTGAATTGTTGAAGCGAAAGGTGATAGAGCAAGTAATGTTAGCATTACTTGATTTTGATAAAGTATTTCAAGTTGTGTGTTGGTATGGAGCTTGATTAGTCTCCAAGTGGGAGATTGTTGGTATGTGGCGACTGATCATGCTATACTATATAGCCCATTTTATACTGTACACCCTTGCCCATATCCTTGCCAGGGTCTGGGGTCGGGCCGGGCCTTGGGTGGGGGTTTGGGGGCGGCAACCCCCGAGAAAAATTTTCCTCCTACTTTTTCGTGTGATCACCGAAAAAGGGAAAAATCAATGGAAAAAGAAAAATCCAATTTTGTAGAACCCAAAAATCTAGAAGCTTCTAAGCTTGGTAAAAAGGGGTTCGGATGGGGATTACTATATGATGAAAAACGCGATTATTCGCAAGATTGTAATAGGTTTTGCACTGGATAATAAAAGTATTGGATGGCTGCGGTTTGGTGGATGTAGCCCAGATTGGGTGAACCACGTTAAATTCTATGTTATGATTTATTCTGTGCATGTTTTAGTTTCTCTGTTTTGTTTATTAAATCTGCATTTAATTGTTAGATCTGCCATCTCTAACCCTAACAAGTTGATTGTGATGCTAGTGGAAATGCAATAGGAGTAGTATTGATTCAATAAGGAAGACCCATAAATTATTGACCAATGGGAAATTGAATGATTCTAGATGGAGATATTCAGTTTATGATCAAGAGTTTATGCCATAATTCAAGCCTTGAAGAAGTGGAGGCAATATTTATTTCCTAAGGAGTTTGTGTTGTATAATAATCATCAAGCCTTGCAATATTTGAACAACTAGGGAAAGTTGAACTAGAGACATATTAGGTAGGTTGAGTTCTTGCAGAGCTATACATTTGTGTTAAAGCATAGGAGTGGGAAGTCAAGAAAAGTTGCAGACGCATTGAGTAGGAGAATAAATTTATTGACAAGAATGAAGATAGAAGTATTGGGTTTTAAAGAATTGAAACATCTGTATGAGGATCTAGATTTTGCTAATGATTTACATGCATGTAAGGAACTGGTAGTGACAGATAGGAGTCAATGATTGGATTATTTCATTCAAGAAGATATATTGTTCAAGGGAAATAGATTTTGTATTCCAAGTAGTTCAATGAGAGATAATTTGATTAAGGAGAAGGATAGTGGAGGACTAGCAAAATTTTTTGGAGTGGATAACATCGTAGCTTTGGTAAGTGAACATTATTTTTGGTCGCACATATATAAGGATGTCAGAAAGTATGTTCAAAATTGTAGAATTTGTCAAGTAGCATAAAGGAGTAGTCAGAATAATGGATTGTATAAACCTTTGATAATACCAGAGAGACCTTTGAAAGATATAAGAATGGATTTCATATTGGGATTACCAAGAACATAGAGAGGGTATGATTATACAATGGTAGTGGTGGAAATATTTTCTAAGATGACACATTTCATTCCTTGCAAGAAGACTAATGATGTTGTGCATGTTGCTAACTTATTTTTCAAGGAGATTGTGAGATTGCATGAATTACCAAGGAGTATAGTTTCAAACAAGGACACCAAGTTTATTGGATACTTTTGGAGGACATTGTGGAAGAAGATGAAAACATACTTGAATTTCAGTTCAACATATCATCCAAAAAAATATGGATAGATCTAGAAGTAGAAAAAAAGAGTTTGCATAACTTATTAAGATATTTGGTTGGAGACAAAGTAGGAAATTGGGACATAGTTCTACTGCAAGTAGAGTTTGCATACAATAATTTAGTAAATCAGAGCACAAGGAAGACACCATTTGAGATTGTGATAGGAGTTCATCCTAGAGGATTTGCGAAGGTCAAAGACATCAGTATGAAGGATAACAGGAGTGCAAAAGCAGAAGTATTTGTAAGATTCATGGAGACATTTTATAATAAGGTTTGAAAGCATTTAGAGGACATGAATAATAGGTACAAGAAGAAGGAAGATGATAAGAGAAGGCATAAGGAATTCTTTGTCGGAGATGAAGTTATGGTATATCTCAGGAATGAAAGGTTTCTAGTAGGACCATACAATAAGCTGAAGATGATGAAGATTGGACCATGTAAGATTCTCAGGAAGTTTGATTCTAGAAATGCATATGAAGTGGAGTTACCAAAGACATTAGGTATATCACCTATTTTTAATGTTGTAGACATATATGAGTACCATGAAGGACAGTTAAGTGTTAGTAACAAAGAAGTTGGATTGGAAGAGAAGTTACCACATGAACCATTAGAGTAGATTGAGTAGATCTTGAATACCAGAATTGGAAGGGGCACTAGGAACAAATAGTACAAGGAGTACCTGGTAAAGTGGAAAGGTAAACCAGTGGAGGATTCATCATGAATCTTAGGTTGAGGTAAACCACTTTGGTTTTTCTCTAGCCCTTGGAATGTGAGGGACTCAATTTTCTTCCAACCTCGGGTGTCTAATGTAGGAGCAACCCTAGTTGTAAAGCAATCCTATATCAACAAAAAATATTTATTTTCTTATAGTTTAGTTTGTATCTATCTTGGAAATTTATTTCACATTTTACTATTGTATCATTTCTCAACTCATGACTCACATAATATTGGTTCTACAACATATCCATATTTCAGGTGATTTGCATCCGTTTGCAGAAAGTTATCACTCTAAGAATTTCATTATCAATACTCTATTAGAGCATTCAGGGCTGACCTAGCTCAGATTAGTTGTGTAGAACTTTTTTGAAATGTGTAGGGCTTAATGAAACATCATTCAAGCATTATAAGTTGAATGGGAACTTTCTTGGAGATCCACAATTCATTTCATTTATCAATGGGTTATCTTTCCATGTTTGATGCTGACCTACACATTTGATTTTGCGTTGGGTTTATAAACCCTTGATGTTGACGCTGATCATAATTGGAGCTAGAGATTCATATTTAAGATCATTTGTAATCCTTTGGAAAGTAGTTAGGAAATGATTAGGAACTAGAGAGATTGATCCAGCCTTTTAGGTTGTGGAAAGTAACAAGGCCTTGAGCCAATTGTAATATCTATAATGCCCTTGCGACAGGCCAATGAGCCCTAATCATTCCACATATAAGGCATATGATGCATGTAATATTAAAATTTATTGAATCAATGATATTTCATGTTCACTGAGCATTTTCTTGTGTTGTTTTTGTTGTACTGAACTCTAAGTTGGATGGTTAGACAGTCCTTTCTAGACCCTCCATTCGTAACTACACCAAAGAAGAAATAAATTTTTTTGTGATATGTGGGACCCTATTAATTTTAATCAGATGTCAATGGAAGCAACTCAAATCCCAATTCAACTTGTCTTCTTTTGACAAGTATTATTTTTTGAGAATCCAATAGGTATTGACCCCTTATCTTTCTTGTATGATATCCAACCCTTTCCATGATAAATCCTTAAAGGAATAGAAATATACCAACATGCAAATTATCTAAAGCTCTCCTCTTAAAATTATCTATAGACAACCCCTGATAATCTCCTTGGCACCTAAACTCAATTCTAAATAGAAGTGAAACCTCATTTGGACTAGGTGGAACAAGCCAAGCTTCCAAAAATCCAAAGCTAATGTGTAGTCCCAATTAATAGACTATAAAATGCTCCACATCAAGCTTCTAATTGGTGATCGCCTCTCTTTCATATTTCCACCCCTAGTCTACCCATTTTGCACCAAAAAGGAGTCTAATAAACATGTCTTTTGGTTATGTCCCCATGACCACCAACTATGGTATTCCCTTTCTTCCACTCTCCCAGCTCTTTTCCCTTAGGCGTGATCTTGGATAGTTTCCCTTCTTGGGCTTTCCTCTTTTCAAAGTATCATCACTCAAAATTTGAGGCAAGTAATTTTTTATCAACTTCATATGAAAATTTTGATGCCTCATTGTTTTCTCTGATTGGTTTCCTCCCCTACAAGTTGAAACTTAAATGATTTTCTCAAATTTATCCCTCCAAATTTGCATTTTTTAGACTATTACATAATTAAATCCTAATCTTAACATAATATTATAGAAGATTTGAATTCAAATTAAGAGGCTTGAAGAAAAGGTGTAGGATTTTGAAGGGATTTTATCTTGATGGTATTGTTCTACTTGCTATGAAATATTTCACCTATGATTGATGATAACTCTTGATCATGATTTTATCTTGATTGAATGCCTATGGTTAAAGATATCTCTTGATTGATGATGCTTGAATTTTAAGAAAAATTTCAAAAAAATGTAAAGATTGATCATGTTGGGTGTGTGATAAAAAACTCTTTAGAACAACACTTCTTACTAGTGTTGCGGATCAATACATTGTCTAGTAGAACAATTATATCTTTCGGGGGTGTTAGGAACTCCTTGGTGAATGATAACCAATTCAATGCTGATTTATGTTGTGGCTCTAAAGTCTTCTTCTTTTTATGAGTAGTTCTACTCTTTTCCTATTGTTCCTGTTCAATGTAACTGTTGTCCAGATCACCCGTGTCTACAAGTTTTCAATTAAGTTGTTTGATCTTCAAGATGATTGAATCCTATTGGAGGATGAATATTTTTTGATTGGTTTGTGCCCTCTTAGTTTTGTTCATTGCTAGTTGTAGGTGTTTTTAGAAAATGAAATAATAATTATTATTATTCCAATTAAAAAGGGTTATTCCACTTTTTCAAGAATATTTTTATCAAGATAATTTAACTCTATTTATTTATTGGTATGATTGAGCTATGTATCCTTTTAAAGAGTGTTATTTTAAGATGAAGGGTAAGAGCAAGAAGATGTGTCCACAAAAAATGGAAGTTTTTACCTTAGGCAAAAAAAGAAATCAGCTTTCCAATAATGAGATTCCACTTTTTAATAAATAGGATCCCACTTTTACAAAATGGGATACAACTTTTAAAAACGGGGTCCCATTTAGCTTCAGGATCTCAAGCCTAAATTCTAAATGGGATCTCGTTTTAAAAAAAATAGGATCCCGTTCATTAATGGGTCCTGAACTAGTGGATGGGAAACATGATCCTGTTTTGTAAAGATCGTCATCCTGTTTTAAAGTGGTATTTATTTTTAAAAATAAATGAAACTAAATTATAATTCATAGAGCACGGGATCCTGATTTCATAGAGATGGCAACAACGACGACGACCTCTAGGTGCACCTCCACCCCCAATCTTTTTCTTTTTTCATGTTTTTTTGAAAATTTTAATACAATAATAGATTTTAGCATTTTTTTTCAATTTATTTAGTATTTTATGTATTTTATTTATCTGTAATAGAAGAAATGATGATTTGTAGAAGTAGAAGAAAAAATGAAATGAAACCTTGAATATTTTGAATGGAAACAAAAAAATCAACCTTAAATCATATCTTAAGAAGAAAATTTAGCTTTTGAAACCTAAATTGTTCAATCAAACCAAAAAAATTACATTTGAAGAACCCAAATTGAAAGGAAACAAGAAAATTGCATTTGAAAACCCTAAATTGAAATGAAAAAAAAATTTGCATTTGAAAACCCTAATCGCTTTTTGAAACCCTAAATTCAAATCAAACAAAAAAATTGCATTTGAAAACCCTAATTTGAAACAAACAAAAAAAAATTCATTGAAAACCCTAATTGCACTTCTTGAAACGCTAAATTGAATTCAAACCAAAAAATTGCTAAAACCCTAAATTGAAATCAAACAAATCATTTTGCATTTGAAAACCCTGATTTCAAGCTCAAGAATATTTGATAATGGAAACAATCATTTGCATTGCTTAAATGTTTTAAATTTCATTTGCATTGTATGGAGATAAGTATGTAGGCATGCCTATGGAAGAAATTATTTGATAGATTTAGGTTGATACATAGTAAATTAGGGTCCTTGATATTAACAATGAAATATGATTTGATAAATATTATACATTTAAATCTGTATTCATCAAGAGACACAATCAATTAAACGTTATGAACATAGATATAATTAGAATATAAAATAATATGTTAAACTTTAATTGTGGGACTAGTGGATCGTTACAATTGATAAATTTTCAATGTTTGTTTTCAAATTTAGTTAGTAAATTCCTAAATCCTTGTACAATCCATTTCCAATTGTCACTTAATTAGATAATATTTGTGTTCATTTCTATTTTATGTTTTGATCTCTCTTAGTCATTCCTTGTTTCCATTTCTTGTTTGCATGTGTTGTCTCTTGTCTTTCGACAATCTTAACTCTCATTCTAGTCAATTAGTTGTTAATTAGGCTTCTAGTTTAGTCTAAAATCTCAATTTGCACTAGTTACCTAGACACTAAAAGAATCTAAATAGTTTTCTTTTCTTTCATTTAGGTTCTTTCAATTCCAAACAATCCAAAATAAAATAATATTTAGGATCTTTGGGAAAATTCAACATTAACTAATTTTATTATACATTTTATATCTTAAAATTTATTTAAGTGGGAAAGATTCAACTTTATCATAGTATATTAAACTTCATATATATATATATACAATCAATATTAATGAAAAACATGTTAAATAAAATAATCTTATATTCAATTAAAAAACTATCAAGTTAAAGTATACATCAAACTCAATCTTAATAATACATAATTATGTGTTTCTATTACAGAAATAGTTAGTCTATTCATAAAATAAAAATATTCATAAACTAATTTTCTTGCATATGTGATGAATCAAAAATATTAACCCCCTTACTTGTCATCCTATTACCCTAAACCCTAAACCAATGTTCTTGCATATGTGATGAATCGAAAATATTAACCCCCTTACTTGTCATCCTATTACCCTAAACCCTAAACCAATGTCTTAAGGGGTCCTAATTTATGACATTTCTTAAGGGGATCAAAGAAGTTCTAAAAATTTGGTGAATTTTCCCAAGACAACCAAATTTAACAATAATTTAAGATCTTGCAAGATTATAATATGAATGAGATTTCATGAGAGGTTGGTTAGTCAAAATAAGAGCTATCTCAATCAACTATTCCACAAGAAAATTTTGTTCACTAACTTGCAAGTCCATTATTCCAAGGGCCACCCAAACTTCACCCTAAACCCTAAACCCTAAACCCTAAACCTTGAACTCTAAACTCTAAACCCTAAACCCTAAACCCTAAACCCTAAATCATTCATTTTGTCCTAAGACCTTAAAATAAAATTTGGCTGCCTCGGGAACTCCACAAAATTTTATTCCCTTAAGCGATGTCAGTTTTTCCTAGGGCCTTACTACATAGATCCCCTTAAGCCATCCTATTACCCTAAACCTTAAACTCTAAACTCTAAACCCTAATCCCTAAAGCCATCATTTTGTCCTAGGACCTTAATGAAATTTGGTTTCCTTGGGAAACTTCATTAAATTTTATTCACTTAAGCCATGTAATTTTGTCCTAGGACCTTACTACATAGATCCACTTAAGCCATCCTATCACCCTAAACTATAAACCGATATCTTAAGGAGTCCTAATATGACATTTCTTAAGGGGATCAAAGAAGTTCTCAAAATTTGGTGATGTTTCCCAAGGCAACCAAAATTAACAATAATTTAAGATCTTGCAAGATTATAATATGAATGAGACTACATGAGAGGTTGGTTAGTCGAAACAAGAGCTATCTCAATCAACTATTCCATAAGAAAATGTTGTTCACTAACTTGCAAGTCCATTGTTCCAAGGGCCACCCAAACTTCACCCCTAAACCCTAAACCCTAAACCCTAAACTCTAAACTCTAAACTCTAAACCCTAAACCCTAAAACATTCATTTTTCCCTAGGACCTTAAAATGATATTTGGTTGCCTTGGGAAACTCCACCAAATTTTATTCCCTTAAGCGATGTCATTTTTTCCTAGGAACTTACTACATATATCCCCTTAAGCCATCCTATTACCCTAAACCCTAAACTCTAAACTCTAAATTGTAATCCATAAAGCCATCATTTTGTCCTAGGACCTTAATGAAATTTGGTTGCCTTGGGAAACTTCACCAAATTTTATTCACTTAATCCATGTCATTTTGTCCTAGGACCTTACTACATAGATCCCGTTAAGATAACCTATCACCCTAAATTGCAAACCGATGTCTTAAGGGGTCCTAATATGACATTTCTTAAGGGGATCAAAGAAGTTCTCAAAATTTGGTGAAGTTTCCCAAGGAAACCAAATTTAACAATAATAAGATCTTGCAAGATTATAATATGAATGAGATTTCATGAGAGTTTGGTCAGTCGAAACAAGAGCTATCTCAATTAGTTGTTTCACAAGAAAATCTTGTTCACTAACTTTCAAGTCCATTATTCCAAGGGCCACCCAAACTTCACCCTAAACCATAAACCCTAAACTCTAAACCCTAAACCCTAAATTTGGTTTCCTTGGGAAACTTCACGAAATTTTATTCCCTTAAGCCATGTCATTTCGTATACATATACCCCCTTTTAATCCATCCTATATTAATACATAGATCCCCTTAAGCCATCCTATATTAATAGTTAATTGTTTTTTCATTCAAGTAACATTCCTTAGACATAATTGAGGCTTACATATTTTATCATTTGTATTCAATTAGGCCATTTATATTGAATGGTTTAAGGGTATTTTCTAACATCTATCTTACATTTTGAAATTGAAAATCTAATGGAGGCTCACTTATATCTTAGAGATCTCATGGATCAATTGAATAATATTCGTAATCCACCTCCATGCCCTCCATCTCCACCACCTTCACCTTCACATCCACCCATTCCACCTCATAACCCCCCACCTCCACCACCTGAAACCAATGTTGCTCGCTTGCAAGTACAAATCAATGTCGATGTTAGAACCATTGAGGATCAAATCAACATTATTCAAAATGAAGAATGTATCGCACCACCTTTGCGAATTTTTGCATCTAGGATACAAAATATTGTTGATGTTGTTAGGGATATGGATGGGGTCTTAGATGAGCATCAATGATGGCTAGAGGAGAGGAGAAAGTCCAATTCTGAAAAGGAAAACACAAAGAAAAGAAGAGATGCGGTAGAGAGCCGCAACACTTTATAAATTAAGAAAATGATCTTATAGTTATGAATTTATGAATTTGGTTTGATGGATATTTTTAGTGATGAAATTATGAATTTGGTTGGATGGATATATTTAGTGATGAATTTATGAATTTGGTTGGATGGATATTTTTTAGTGTTGAATTTATGAATATAATAACCTATAATGATGCATTTATAATAGTATATATTTTATGACTATCTACTAGATCATGATTTCTCCTATTGGAAAAATGTAATTTATATATGCATTAGACATAAATGAGATTTTAGTGAATGTTTCAAGTTTATTTTTTAGTATGTGCATGTATTAAAATTACATAGTTCTAGATCTTAAATTTTGAAATTTGTATGTACACATAGTTTAGTTGAATGATGCATGCATGCATTATGCATCGTATTTTTTATTTTAAATGTATGTACATCTTAAATTTTGAAATTTGTATGCAATATGCTCAAGTTCAATCAATGTATGTATGTGTATGTATATGTATGCACATCCTATTTAAGAAAATTTGTATGTGCATTTAAAATTTAACTATTTCTTGTAATTTTGTAAGTTTGTATGTTAATTTTGTATAATTAATGCAGGTGAACACTTATAAAGATATCATGGATCAATTTGAAATTGATGATATCATCAATCCACCAACACATCAACCTCCACCTCCACCTCCACCCCCTCCACCTCATATCCCATCTCCACCACCCGCTACATCAAATGAGGCTCACTTGCAAGCATGTCTCAATGAACATGTGGAATCCATTCAAAACCAAGTCAATGCTATACAAAATGAAGCATTGATTGTACCACATGTGAAACATTTTGCATTTGTGTTGCAAAATTTTGTCGATGCCATTAGGACTAGCGATTCTGACTTAGATAGGCATCAACGAGATAGAGAGGAGATGAGATGATTTTATGCAGATGGTCTCTCATATAAACAAATTTTACACCTAAAAATAACAAAAGCCCATATAGCCCCTTATTTTATTGACCTTAATACTCAGTAGCCCATTCTTGCCACTAAATCTAGAATATGCATGAGGTGGTGTATGCATCCACAGATGACTACACATTTTTGTGATCTATGGTATATGGTATTTGACAATCCACCACACGCTAATTTGGAGGCCCCGTTATATTTTTTGCAAAAACTAAATGTAGAGTTTGTTTTGGGGGAAAGCCAAATTATTTTGATTTTAAATCATCTTAGGGTGTTGGTGGCAGGATGCAAAAACAGAGGTTGGGGGCAAGGGTTGATCCCCAAAACCCTGTGCATGCACAACCCTTTGTTGCTCATCTTGGTCCTACCATTCCCACACGTGTGCATCAATACACAGTGGTATCGACATTAGGATCCCTAAGTACACTCGCAAGAGACCTTGATCAACATGCTTCTACAATAGTGGGTAGGGAGCATAGAGACTGTGATGATGGAGGAGAAAACGTCTATGGATTTAGTCCTAGTATCACTCCACCAATGTTGACACCACATGTATGTACTAGTTGCCATAAACTATGCTATGGACCTGATCAAGCCATAGCCAGTTCAGGTGGACATGGAGATTTTGGTGGATCATCTGATCACCTTAGTTCATTCATAGAATTTCTTACTCCAGATCATCACCTTGAGGATAGTACGACATAGGTGTAAATATGCATCTACATGTTGAATTTATAAGAATTTTAATGAACATATATATCAAAAAAAAATTACAATACATTTTAACAATCAAACTATTTGGTGTAGATGACACTAACAATAGGGTAATCATCTGTACCTTGATTATATATGTTGACACTAGTCAATGTCAGAAATCCTCATGGGGTATTTTGATTTCAATTTTTAAAATTATATGTGAAATAATCATTTAACTTGACTTTTTAATTTATAATTCAATCATGAACATATGTTTAAAATATTTATGTTGGTTCAGGGGACTCAATCGACTTCCATGTCGATTCCACCTGAGGGGTTACAGTTGACGGCTCATCCATTCTCGAGCGTCTCAAATCAAGGGAAGGTACATTTATATTGTGAATTATTTAACTTACATTATTATAACTTTACAATTATGAAAATTTTGATTTCACTATACATCAAATGTGCATGTACACTTGTAAATATTATAAGAGAACTAAATGTCTATATGTATACATCTAGGTTGATACAAAAATGAGAATGAGGATAAGCCAAACATTAGATGTGATGGCTACTCATGAGGCATCTAAATTTTAGGTTGTTTAAAAAAGTTTCTACGCAAAATGTGCAAACTTGAATATATATTTTAACCTAATTCAAGTATGCATGCTTTAAATTTGACCTTGTAGGACTTTGTTACTACCACTTTTTTCCCTAGATCAGTTATAGTTAGACCTCCAGGAGGACATGCAGAGCTGCTAGACATCATGGTAATTTAAATTTTTGATTGTATTTAAAGTCAATTAGAAATTATACATTGTGAATAACTTTAATTAAATTTAAAATTGAATAAAATTCTTTTTCTTTTATAGCATGAGACACATCTTGTAGTTGAGCATGTACAAATAGGTCTTGGAATAGAGGGCACACAACCTCATATGGTACAATTTAAATATGATAACTTATAAATTAATTGAATTAAATCATTTTTAATTGTAGACTTTCATCTAATTTCAACTTTCTTTCTCTTGTATATGTAGATTGATTCAGAGAATTTAGAGGTTGGTCCAAGTGCACCAAAGCATCTAGACCTAGATACCATGGTAATTTAATTTTATGATGAATTATAAATTAAATTGTCATTAAATCATTTTTAATTGTCTTACATTTGATTTCATCTTTCTCTTGTACAGAGTGGTCCAGGTCATTTGTGTAGTCCACATGGTGTGAAGAGGTCTCTTGATTATAGAGACGATATGAGTTAGACATGATAACATGGGTTGTATTTGATTATTTCATGGACTACATATTTGGTTTCTCATGGACTTAATATTTTGTTTCATGGAATTTATTTCATGGGCTATACTCTTATGGAATTAATATATATTGGTTTCATGGACTTAATATATTGTTTCATGGACTTTATTTCATGGGTTGTACTCTTATGGACTTAATACATATTGGTTTCATGGACTTAATATAATGTAAATAATGGAATTCATTATTGTTTAATTTTAAATACAAATATGAAATTAAAGTTGAAATTAATAGGACATTTCAATATTTTTACTTTACAAACTTAGTGATCCATACATGATATACATTCAATAATTAGTGATAATTAGACAATGTTTGAACTTATTTAATTCATGTCCTAATAGGATGTCTTAAGGGGTCCTAATACATAGGTTATCTAAAAATAAATCATAATCTACAAACTTGAAAGCAATCTGTTTATATACCACAAAGGGTGAAATTTTAAGAAATAAACAATACCATACAAGATTAGAGAACAAAATATTGGAAGGGGTTGATCCCATGCAATGGTTAAGTTGCAAGGGTAGCAACTGGGCTATCTAAGGTTTGAATCCCACAATGGATAGTGGGATTGATGTAGGGAGAAAGCAGTAGGAGAAAGCAGTAGCGAGGTCAACAAATGAAGTATCGACGGTGGATATGGTGGTGGCAGTAGTGGATATGGTGGTGGTGGTTATGGTGGTGGCGATAAAATGGAGACACTAGTAGAATTTGAAAAATAAATGACTACGTGGCTAAAAATTTTAGTCACATGACTAACACTAGTAGTATTTGGCAAATAAATGACTAATTTGGTCAATTATAAGTGACTAATTTGGTCATTGGGTAAAATCACAACTAAATGACTAAATAAATGACTAATATCAGACAAATAAAAATGACTAAATAAATGACTATTACTCCTCTATTCATTTTTCTTTCGAATTTGATCATAATCCATAGAGCTTAAGCCCCCCTTGTGGGACCCCTACCTAAGCAGGCCATTGGGCCGCCTAGGTTGCTTGGTGCACCAAAAATACCTATTGCATGGAAGGCATTTCCTCTCGACATAGTCTTAAGGCCTTCACATATTTATTTGAAAAAGTTTTCTAGATTCGATGGTGTTGTTATTTTTATCATCAATGTTTTGAATCACACTACGTGATCCATCATCAGGATGAAAGAGAGTTGAAGGAGAAAATGAATTGTTGCAGACCAAGCTTGGTTAAAAAGAGAGCAAGAGGAGAGAGAAGGGGGAGACACACGGTTTGAGGATTAAGGATGACTAGGAGAAAGAAAATTAGAACACAAGAAAAATTAAAAGAGAGAAAAAAGGAAAAATAGAAACAAGGAGCCACAGGGAAACAAAGCAAAGAAAAAATCAAAAGAAACCACTACAAGGCATGAGAAAATAGATTAATTAATCAAAAGACAAAAACTTACTAATCTTGTTAATCTTTTATTAAACAAAGGCTTAATATGGACCTAATCTTCTAAAAAGAAGAAATTAATAAGAATTAATCTTATAATAATTATTGAGAAATAATATAATCTACTTAATTAATATTATAAATAAGATTAATCTAAAAATCTTATAGAAAGGATTATATAATTGATGGATTGTGGAAACTTGATATCTTTAATATTCACATATTTTATAAAAAAATTTAACATTTCGCTACTAAATGGTAATAATTCCTACATCCATGTGTCACTTCTATATAAAGGAAGGATTTAAAACATTAATTTAAGACAAATATTAATTTTGTCTTAAATATTTATTTTATATTTAAATTATATTTTTAATTTTTTAATTGTCCTAAATTAAGACAATAAAAAAATACTTTTTCTAAAATAAATTTTTTATTTCCCTCACCTTATTCATTTTCCCTCCCTATGCATTTTTATTTTCTCTCCATTTATCCTAAAGAAAAAAAAACAAGAGGAGCGGCACAAGGCAAGCAAAGCGAAGATATTACATATATGGTTGAACAGGAGAAGTGGAGCGGAGGGAGGAGGTAGTAGAGCCCCTTCTACCAATAATGTCATTGTCCCTACCCCGACCACCTCATGGCCAAAGGCCTTAGTCTCTCCTCCCTCTCCAATGTCAAACTCCTCAAGACAATTGGCTGCAAGCACAAGAGGCGCCCTGGAGACAAGATCCACATATGTATTTGTTGCAATTTCCATATCGCTATATATGACCGACTTGTAAGTTTTTCATTACCTAACTACCTCTTACTACTTGACTACCACTTTTCAATGGAAAATAAATCAATCATTAAGATTTTTCAGACACCTAAGATTGTATTGCTATGGTAAATCTTGATATGATTCTTGGGTTTGTATGGTTCAAATCTAAATATTTTTAAGTTTTTTAAAACTAGTTGCCCTAAATCTAGCACCGACATCACAGTTTTGAAAAGATTGAATACTGAAGATGAAACCTTAGAATGATGATGATATACTAGTAGCCAAACACTTGAATTTGAAACCCTAACTGTCTTGATCAATCTGTAAGCTGAGAAATTTTTTCTTGGGTTTTGAAAACATTTGCAAAACATGGAGAAACCCTTGGATTTTAACAATCAATTTGTGTTAAAGGACAATCCCTAGCAGCTGGAACAACATACTAATTTTCCTAGCTATGCTTACACTTTTTAGCTAAAGAAAAACACTAAAAAGCATAAGTACAACACAAAGATTGCATTCAATTAGAGGCACACAGACTTTGATAAATTGAACCAATGAATTGTGTAGAAAGATACAATCACTGACTTCAAGGAAACATGTAATACAAATTTGTGAATTCAGAAAAACGAATTCAATTTATCTAAACAATGCATACATACAAATCTCACATGAAAACTTTGAACAACTTTAGAATTCAGGAAGTAGGCATACCAAAGTCTATTGAAAATATTTATGAGTGTTTACAAGCTTTTCTCATGTGTCATATTCAAAATAAATAAAAAGCACATTGCAATTTCTACACTAAGAATAATTTTCTTTCTATCAAAATAAGTTGAAAACATATAGTTATCCTCAAATATATCAACTATAATCAGATGTCCTAAAATATATTTTTTGTTAAAATTATTAAGCATCTATGGCTAATCCTTCTCTAGTAGGTCCTCTAAAAATATGATGTCTTTGAATAAATCTTCTAGAATATTCTCTCAAAATGGTTGCACCATACTAGATGCATTAGAAAATAGAAGCAATCTATAAATAGAGATAGCTAAAAATAGCTACTTTGTAACCCCACCCGATAGGCTTGGTGCAACAACAACAATAGTAGCAACATCCTTTGTATCCTTTACCCTCTGAAAGATGTCAATGAAGCTATGGACCTGTGATCTATCAGGTAGTGGCACTGAATCCATCTGAATAACTGAAACATCTAAAATTAAGTTGCTCTTTGTAATGTCTATCTTAATCTTGGTCACTTCATCTACATCCATGACATTTTGGCCAGCAGTGGAAAATTTATCTATATTTTCATTGTGTTAAGCTCTTCCAATTGTTTCCTTTACCAATATCTGGAATTCATTTTGTACCTCATCATGTTCAAGAAGTTGAACTAGAAACTAGACTGCTTTGACCAAGTGAATATTTTTTTCTCTCTAGCACTTGCTACCATGCCCATCTCAATTATTTTCAAGGGTCCAAGAGTAAGAGCAAGTCACACTTTTTCTATGAAGCCCTTGTAGGTGGAAATACTACTAATCATGCCACATTGAAATTTTGAAATGTCATGCCTCACAAGCTTTGCCCTGATCATTAAAGTATACAACCTATCTAGCACATGCAATCGTAGTTGACAAATTTTATCACTCCACACTATTTTTATGTGCAACTAACTGATCCATTAGGTTTTCTGATCTGCAGAATGAAAAATCTGTAGTAAAAAATTTGTGGAGCTTGGTACGGGATGAAAGAGTTGGGTTGTAAAATTCTTAGGTTGTTTTTTTTCAGCTTTTAGGGCAGCCTTATTATCACCATCCTTGAAGACTCTTTCTTTAATATTTTTTGATAGTATCTCAAGAAGATTTACATTAATCATTCTCAACCATTTAGAAATCTGAAGGCTCTATTAGTTCTCAAAAACACTGGTTGGAAAACCTCAAGAGGTTGCCAAGCTCTTGGTATGTTTTAGGCTAACGAACAAGGACAATTGGTGTATTCAAACCTTCTTCTCTTCAAGCTCTTCCATACCTAGGCAGGTGTACATATGCGAATGAAGCAAACTTAAACTGTGTGTTTCCTACTTGAGAAATCTATCCACAATGGCAATTGGGAGTGGAGAGATGCAAACCTAATTTGGTATAAATTGTATAAGCAATATCAAGGTAAAGTTTATTAATATGTTCAGTTAATAGATGTAAAGATATGAAAATGGATTTGATAAAATTAAGTGATGAAATTGGTAAGACCAATGCCTTATTGGGTATATGGAGTCAAATGAAAATCTAGGATCAATGATTTGTATTGGTTGTAACTCAAATTGTTTGGCACACTAATATTGGTTTATAACTTGTATAAACGTGCAATAAAGTGATTGAAAAACTCTACTTATGGATCCAATTGACACAACCAGGTTACTTATGATTTATCAAAAGGATTTTTAATCTTTGCTTGAAAGAACCAATTGAATAAATCACACAAGAACAACATATAATATCAAATTGGAGACAAAATGGCAATCCTAATTATATGGTTCTTCTTATTTATCCAAATAACACTTCTAGATTACTATGATTGACTAGAAGGATTTTGATTCCTTTAGGGAAACCAATTCATCATATCACACAAGTGCATCAAATGTGCATTGATAAATTGAATATATACTTGATATACCAATTAAAATAATAAGGAAATATTAGATTGGAGACAACCACACAATTGTATATTTTCAACAAACAATTGATACCAATATGAAGCCACAAAATCATAGATATTTCATTGATTTCCTCAAAATTATACTTGCAACATAGTCTTTTGAAATGAAAACATTATGGAAAATTTTTGTTGTCTATCTATCCCTATTCTCCTATTACTTCTTCTATACTTTCTTTTGGTCTTGGTCTCTCTTATATATGAGAGGCAACAAGCTTTAGACCAAAAGACATGACTCTTGATAACAAAACATGATTTTGAACTTAATTTAAGAAACTAACACAATCATAAACATGTGTACCAATCCGCTAATCTCTGAGTAAAATCCTGTGGTCATCTAAGACATGTTCAAAGCTTTTATTGTATGATAGGGTCCACATCATTACCACTGACTGATTCTGACTATTGCTCAGTTGTGTCTGGATTATCCTCTACTTGATTGATAAACAAATTGAAAGATGAGAGGTGAGAGGTGATCAATATATCCATATTTTGCATGAGTTTCGGCATTGGATATGACCTCCTTCATATCATACTCTATGTGCATGAGTTTCTCACTTTGTTTATGAGTATTTTGCAAGACCATATCCTCATCGTTGATTTCCTACAATGCAATTGTTAGAAACTCTGTAAATTCTACTTTCCAATCATCCCTTTCTCATAGATTCCTTGTATCATCATGGAGTGCAAGAACCAAATTAAAACAACCGAGGTCTTCTTTTAGTCTTTGTTGATATTGGTTGTGGGATCTCACCAATTCATTATATCTTTGCAGTGTTTGGTCTTTCAGGATTGTTTTACCCATAAGTTCCTTCTTTTTATCAATCATTCTTCCTTGTAACTGGACATTCTCCTCTAGTGTTGATTGTATTTTCTTAAATACACCCCAATAATCATCAGCTTGCTTTATCAACTTATTGAACCTCTCTTTGATTATCTCAGACACAATATTATACTTAGTGATTTTCACTTCTTTTTCTAGTGTTTTACACTTTTCTTGGGCCTCCAAATGGGAAATTTTCCAATAAGTTGCATCATCTAATGCATCTAACACTCTCTTCTCCTTTTTGAGCCAAGGAGTGTACAATTCTGGAGCAGAAGAGGAAGATGAATTCTCGATTTGATGTGATAACTTCTTTTTCAATTTGTCATTCTCTTTGATCAATTTTTCAATTTGTGCTCTAGTGAATTTTTCCACATTGACATTTAGTTCTGTAATTGCTAAGGGATTAGTGTCCCCAACTCTTTTGACCAAAAGGTACCCAAATACTTGATTAGGATTGTCAAGCACTGTTGGCCTCTTCTCATGCGGGTATAGTGACTAAATAAGTAAGGTATCCTCATCTAGATTGTATCCAGATCCTGAATATATCTTATCACTAGCTTCTTCTAATAGGTTAATTGTTCTATCCCCTCTTTTTCTGAAACTGTCGAACACAATTGCTGAGCTCATGTCCCATCCTGGTAGAAGTAATACCCCAACCTCTTGAAGTAATTCTCTACCTCTTTCAAGAGTGATGGATTGCATTTCCCTATCAACTTCCCTTTTCAATTCTTATAAGGCATCAATTTCCTTTTCAAGAGTAAAGTCTTGCTCTTTTTGTCTTATTTTCTTCCCCTTATACTCATAGACAAATGATTTGAATTCAAGAGTTTTAACAAAATCATTATTAGAAATGAATTCATGACCAACCTTGACCCTAATGTCATCAAATAACACATCTGATGTTTCAAATTTTACAAGTTCCTGAGGGGGCTTGTATTGTGTAATCATAGGGGCCTTTATCTATTCCACTGGTTGCTCCTCTCCATCACTTTCTTCTTCTTCATTGTTGTCACTGGAGAAACATACATTAGGGGTGAGTTGTGAGGGTATGTGATCCAAAGGCTCCACATCCTTAGCCTGTATTCCTATGCAACTTGTATGAGATTTATCAAAAATGTATGAGGGTACATCTTTTACTACTTCATCCATATGAGCAATAAGCTACTCAATCCTAGCCAAGGGATCTTGTAAATCAGAAAATGTTTCTCTATATGATGGGACATTCTTTCTCTTCCATTCCTTTGCAAACACAACTTTATTATATGAAGCCATTCTCTCACCAATGCAAGCTTCATCTCGGTTCTTGATCACATCATCCGAGTTAATCTTACTTGATGAATAAATCCCTCTGCATCAAATTTCTCTCTTTCTTACCCAAGGGGAAGGTTGCAATGAGCTAATTTAGTATCAATTTCTTCATATCCTTCAATGGAACATACTGTGAAATCTCCAAAACAAAGAGTATTGGGCATGAGCGATTGTTTATTATCACTCTTGAGATGTTTAGTATCAAATATTGCTAATAGTCGTACTATTTCCAAATAAGCAACTCTGTTAGGAGCCACTTGAGGTAGCAAATGTGGAACCCCTTCGAATCCATAAACCCTTATTACTGTGCAATCAAAGAAGGCATACCAGTCTCCCCAATTATGGTTCACCTTTCCTTTTGGGTTATTTTCATTTGGTCTCAAAAATCTCTACACCTCAGGAGATAAATTGAGATCATATGAATAGCCTATCAACTTCAATAGTGGTTTAACAAAATATTCTTCAAAATATAGGTAATGTGACCTATCACATCGACTATCCATAGTGCAGTCCACATCTGTATAGGTTTAAAATTTCCATCTTAATTTGTGTCTTTGATCTCTAATTCCTTACCCCACACATTGCTAGCATGTCCCTCATATAAAGTAAATGCTTTAACAAGGAATAGTGTTTAAAATCTATGCAATTACTATTGTTTTTTAATTTTTTCAAGCCTTTGATTCAAGGCATTCACCAAATACTTTGCATAGTCAAATGACCTAGCATCCTTGCTTTGTATATCAACTACTACAACCATTAGTGTAATAGACATAAGTGGTGGAACCTCAATTCCCAACACTTGACCAACTGAGTAGTAGGTATATTGGAAGTATTCTTCGAACAAATTTAAATGAAATGGAGGGTTTTCATTGCTCAAAAATTTCCTGAGTTGACCCTACTCATTCTTAGGTCTATGTAAAGGTAGCTTCCATCTCTTGTAACTAGTATCCATGCAACTATATTCTCTCAAAAAGTCTTTAATGGTGAATGGAAAGTTCATGTGACCTTCTAACTGAAACACATTAGAGATCGGGTCTTGGGAGATAACAAGCATATCGGCCCCATTTGGTGATTGGATTTTTTTTCTTGGTATTATACCAACTGGCTAGGGCTTTCTCCAATTCTACGTTGATGAACACATTTGGCACCACAAGTCTTCCTAAGTTCAGTCTCCATGGGTTACAGACTGGTTGAAATTTGAATTGCTTTCTGTAGTGATACTTGAAAAGCTCATAAGCTCGGTGTGGCGTCCAAACATCCCCCAAACCTCTATGTTTATCTAACAATTTACTTGATTGAACACTTCTTCTAGGTCTTGGCCATGACCCTGGACACTGATCTATCAAGTCTTGGTTTAGATTCCTCTTTTCAATTTTTTGTTTCTCTACCTTAGGTTTTTCCACATTTTCTTCCATTGTAAACTCTAAAAAATGCAACTTTCTAGCTAAGAGTGGAGTACTTACGTGAATTTTTTCTTCTCTTTCCTTCACTTCGTGAGAGCTCTGAGTTCTATCCTTTCTACTTTAACCCTTACCGTATCCTTTCTGGTTTCTGCAAATTGTATGATTAATTCATGGTGCAATTCACATCTGTTCTGGCTCATTAATATACCACTTGCTTTAGACTTGTCATCAGGGAGAGCATTTATGTTAAATATCCTGATGATGCTCTTTACATCACATCAGCTAGTAGTAATCATTCATCGCTATTTTGTTGGGACCTTGGTTCCTTTTCCACCGATGGCCACCTTCTCCACTGATAAGTGTTTTTCTTTCAGTCTATTGATAAGACATCAAACAATGTTACCTTGATGCATCCCACCTTCACCGATAAGTGTTAAAATTTGATACCCCATGATTATATCAAGCTATCAAGGGAGCTTCATCATTTATTCTGCTGATGCACCAGAGATGCAGCGATGTGATAATCTTTGTTGTTTCCATCGGCCTGTCGGAGAGACTACCTTGGAAGTTAGCCTGATGGAAGGATGTTACACCGATGTAAGGATATGAATTTCCCCTATCGGGCTATTGGTGTGGTGGTGATGGGAATTCTACCGATATAGTATTGTTAGCCTGATGGTATCAAAGGACTTCAATGGATTCCATGAATGTGATTATTTGGGTATGCTGGTCACACAAATAGATTTTTTACACGAACCTCAGTAATTTGTCTAGATCATGAAATTGAGTCTAGCGATATTTTGTAAGTACTAGGGGATAAATGAAAAGATGTTAATGCAAATATGTGGGATTTTTACATTCCTAACAAGCTCCACATCCTGTACTACTTTTCCTTTTAGTTTTGGAGGAATAGTTGTCTTTGACCTCTTAGGTTATGACTTGGAAAGAATAAAAAAGTAAGCATTGTAAAATCAACCTGATATGAAAGCAACAAAAATTCTCTTTCTAGTTACTTTGGATCTTACCCATTCTATTACCTCTCTTTTCTGCTAATGTCTTCTACAAGTAGACAAAGGAATAGTGACAGTGGGAACAAGAAGTATAGGAAGCAAAATATTTTGCAAACATGATGGACAAGGAATAGAAGGTATAATGGAAGATAGGGATTTGGATTTTGAGACAACATCCAAATGTATGGGTGAAGGGGAAATGATAAAGTGTCCTAGAAGGAGGAGAAGTAAGAGGAGAGTTGGAAGAAGCAAAACTTGAAATAGGTAGCATCATTTGAGGTTCTAGATTTAGCTAAAGGTGAAGAAATTTTGCAGTCTTTCTAGCAACCAACTTCAACTTAGGAATTTTTTGAATTTCATGCACACACCTATAGCTTTAAGGGCTTCATTTTTTTCTTTTTTTTTTATCCTTGTTGTAACCAACGACTTCTGAACTTGGCATTGTGTTAAGAAGATGAATTACTAGCTTTGGTGTTTTTATGCACTTCTCTGGAAAAATTGCATTAGGTAATTTTGGAAATTCTACTATTGAGGAAATCCCCCTTTATTTTCACCATTCTTGACTTAAGTGTTTCCTATACTTGTAATTTTTTTCTTTTCTTATATGAGTATTTTGGATTTTAAAATGTGGTATAGGTTCATTATGTTTTTGGGTCAATCTATTTTTTGTAGTTGTATATTTTACATAGTTGGGTCATGCATTCTTGTTTGTTTTCGACCTAACTGAGCAATACTCATTCTAGGATCTCATGTAATGTTTTGGTTGTTTATGGCACTGTAAAATTCAGGCATTGAATGTTCTTTCAAATTCTACTTATGTGATTGTTATTTGTTGTTTTACTTCAGAAAAAATAACTTTTGGTAAATGTATGCCTTTTTGAAATAGGTGGGATGTTATTTGACTTCTTTTTGTTAATTGTTACTATTTTTTCTATGTTTGCAGAGCGTATGAACACATTGTCCTTGTACATTATTGAGAAGTGTCAAAGGTTTTCCCACTTTCTCTCCTTTCATATATATCTATATATATATATTATGCTCAAAAAATTATCCTTGAATATTCAATGTTTTGTAACAATGTATATGGTGTTGCTTAATAAAAAATACAATGCATGTGGTGTTGTACTTATAGATTGTCAGTTTTTTCTAAAGAAATTTATTCTTGTTTTAGTATTTCAACATTTCCATTTAATTGTATTATTGTTTGTCCACGAGAAAAATGATTACAAGAAAGAATTTTAATAGTAAATTGGGAGAAAAGTTGTTTTCAAATCCACGTCAATACCCATTTTTTCTAATAATTAGATTATTCTATTAGCCATTCTTTTTGACTTGAAAATTAGTTTTCATAAGAGAAAAATAATTATATTTTATGAATGTACAAATAAATAGAGGAAAAATTCCAACTATAAAGAGAGAATGAACATCTGCATTCAGCTGCGTAAACGTGCCCAAAACTCCAGAATGATTATAGTTTCAATTCCATCCTATATTGCTCTGCAATACTTATTTAATTCTTATAGTATATGAACTTAATACATTGACCTAGGAGATACCATAGTATATGAAAAATCACTTTACAATCATCTAGTTGATTTCCACCAATATTTCTTCAAATTACATAAATCTTTCCTAAAAGTATCAGTACCTACATAGGGTAGACGATGGTTGCCACCTCAAACTACACTCCCCTGAACCATTAGTTCATAAAAAATGCATCAGTGCTAGAACTAATGAAAATCATTAAAGGCAATACAAAAAGCATGAAAAGAGAATTATTAGTTGTCTGAACTCCCCAACCAAAGAGGAATTTGGTTGCTATCTGAAAATGGAATCACCACATAAATTCAATTTTCCCATGGAAGAAATTCATCAAATACTGTGGTTGCTAAAGGACAAAGCTTTAATTTGTAAGTTTAAGGATATTTTCTCAAACTAAGAACTCTAATACCCTACGATCAAAATAATGTGAAATTAACTAGAATATTTTAGACTCTAACAATGTATAAGGACAATTTGATGACTTTCTTCAACTCAAAGCAGGAAAAAGATAGAGCCTTCCAAGGTGGACATTGGATCTTCAACAAATTTTTCCTCTTAATGAAACAAACGACCTTTACTTCAACCATACAAATGATCTCCCAATTATGGTTCCATATGTACTATATTTCATACTCCCTTAACTTTTCTTGCAATTGGAGATATATTTGTATATAAGGACTTAAGAAGTGTAAATTTTCAACATTCATAATAGAGCACAACCTAAGAAGACGAATCCACTTTGAAAATCATTTGTGTCCACATACTCTCTAGATTCTCAAATGAAACTGGCTTAACTTTTTGTCTTTACCTTGGAGCCTCTCTTTACTTAAATATAGTCATGCTTGTCCCCTCAATGGAACTAATACTCAACTTGATGTTGATGATTTCTTGATTTGTACATATTCAACCTTTCCAAAGAAGGTACACAACATGATTGTATTTAAGTAAAGAGAGGCTCCAAGGTACAAGTAGAATGCAAAATGAACAACCAACATATTAAATGAATGGTCAGCTCAACTCCCTGATAAAATATATACCGTGCCATATTTTTGAATTAATAATTTTAGTATTAAACATGGCATAGTTGCCACTTGCAAGGGGTAGAAAGCAAGCCATTTCAGTTGTTTACCAACAATTGGGAAATGGAATTTGATTACAAAGTAATTATAGGTTTGTTTGGCCTTAACTCTATTATCATGTTAGTTATCGATTTCAATATTCAAATCTCTTTTTCTGGCAATCATTATCATAATACTTGTTTCTTGGTTCAGTATCGAGTCTTATGAATCTCTACATGCATCCACTGAAGGAAATTGTATATAGAATAAAAGAAAGGACTTAGATTTAGTAAGTTTACTAAGACTTGGTGTTAAATTTCAAACATTGCCATCTTTTTGAATTAATAATTTAGTATTGAATATGGATAAAGAATCATCCTCCCTTAGATCTCTTGAGAAAATCCCTAAAAGCTCTTCAGTTATCCACAATATCCACATGCTATGAGCTCTGATACAAAGATTGTGCATAGTTCTTCTCAATTTATTCAATTTGGTGCTATTATTTTTATCGTTTGATTTAGGCTTCAAACCAACCCCTCTCATTAGTATTTTTCTTTTAGAACTGTCTAGAAGAGGGTAATCAAAATTAGTACTAGAATATCTAAAAGTCAAAGATCCTTTCCCTGAAACTAAAGATTTTTTTCTCAATAAACCAGAGCTGAGATGAGCTAAGAACTAGTGGAAGGGAAGTTGAATGAAAATTGAGAGCAACTAAAAGCCTTCCTAAGAAAAATGCCATTTCCACTATAATTGTTGGTTCTAGTGTCTCCTTGTTCATTTTTTTCTGGCATCTCCTCATTTTTCATTTCTTGATAGAGAGCTTTTGAAAGATGTGCAAGATGTTCTTCAATCTTAACAATCAATGTTGAGATAAAATGGAAGCATTGCTCTTGCAAATAAGGTGCTAAATCATTTATCCTTGAAGGAGATTTATGTGCATGAAGAAAACATAGGATATCTTCTAGAATATTCATGGACCCCTCATCTATGGTATATTTTATTTGACTAACCTCAGTTCCAAAATAAGTGTTAAGGTGACCAAACCAATCTTCATCATTTGTCATCATAAATCTAAAACTCAACTGGAGGTAAATTGACACTTTTTAGGTCCCCTCTCTTGACAAGCCAACCCTCACTAGTAGTTAATTTTTGCAAATGGGTTTTAATATCTTTGTAACTTTCCAGAGATGTAACTATGGCTTCAAGGTATTTTCCAACCATAACTCTCTCACGCTAATTTGCAAATCCATCAACTATTATTTGTTTCATCCTACTAACAAATAGGCTTTCAAAAATTTCATCCCACAGACTCTTTGAGTGCTTCAAAACAATCTCACACACACATTGCCATGGAAACTCAACATTTGAACCAAAAACCATTTCTAGCCACTCCAAGCTCCCTTCAAATGCATCTAGATTATCCAATGTTTCTCTGATCAATGTCTCATTCTTTGTCAAGTTCCTTGCCACTTTTAACAAGATCAAGAAAATAATTTCCCCCAAGGCTACCTGCTAGGAGAATATCATATGCACATGTCTTAATCCACGCTAAGCAACACTCTGATATAAATTCGCTCAAAAAAATCATCATGGTAGCTTGCATCAATAGTAAAATTGAAGTCTTCCTAATCTTGTTCAATTAGGTGGTGAGGTCTGCTGACTCAAACTCAAAAGGGTTTGAGTTGGAATTCTCAATGCCCACCCTTATTTTTGTTGAGATAACTCATTTGATGGTAAAATTTGTTAGTAAGTCTCATTTTTTAATGTTAATAAAGGGATATTTAATGCCTTCCCATTCTTGTAGTTTCTAAGGAGTCTACCTCTTTGGTGCAAGAGCACTTGATGGATTATATGCCTCCATGAGGCCAAAATGTAATAAATGTTTAAATAATTCTTAGGGGTCATTTAATAAGGTCTTTCAAGACCATTACAAGGTCTTTGAGTCAATTGTTGGATGTTTAGATAGGTAAGGTGGACAATGTATTCAGTTTGCAAAAGATTCAAAATGTTGTCATGTGAGGTACAAAATAGGTTTTAGATATTTTGTCATCAGAATAAGGATTTTTTGGATCATTTTATCATGTAATTAGTCCATTTAAGTGGTCTAGATGCACTAAGGAATTAAAAAATGCAAAAGAAAGCAAAATCTTGTCAACAATGTTGTTAAGGAAAAAAGTGCAAAATTGACAAATGATAAGTCAAGTAGTTAGAGGGAGGTTTGAATCAGTTATATTCATTTTTTTTGAGTTATTTCTGGTTTGAAATGAATAAATAAGCCTCACATAGGTCGAGGAAAAAAAGGATTTTTGATTTGTAATAGTAAATCTTCAATGGAATTCTATTATTTCACAGAAAACACTAGTAAAACGTTATTTATGGCTCCTATACAGCCATGTACGGAAAGGTATTGAAGAGGAAGTCATTTGTAATGATAAAACTAAGAGTCTCCTACATTTTTGTTTTTATCTCATTCAATTTCATATAGTTTTGAGAAAGATATCATTTGTTTTCTGAAAATGGTCTAAAACCCTTGTTTAGGGTAAACAATGTGAGATAAAATGGTGTTTCTCTTATTCTAATTGATGAAAAGGGATAAAAACTTATGAAATGGTTCTTCATAATGTACTCTTTAATGTTCCAAAGTTTTTTATTGTGAGGATATGATTTTCTAATGTAAAACTGATGTCGTAGAGTCTGTATTTCATGAGTTCCAATCTATCAATAACAAAAAATAGTGAGATTGAAAGTTTTGTTTGAAGAGTTGGGTTTTTTCATGGGAAAGAACATTGGATATGATGCTAGGGGGTTTGGAAAACATTTGTTTAGATTGTCTTTGTCAAAGACTGTGGAGTTCTGAATCCTTTTCTTTACTGTCCCGTTTTGGCAAAGTTGACAATCCTAGTTGAGTATGTGTTCAATATGGTTAGAAGCCTTTTATTGAAATAGGTGGAGAATATTTTGAAGGTCATTGGATAGGTGTTTTGAATGGAATTGAATCCATGTTGGAGGACTGAGTTTATTTTGTTGTTGAAAGTTGACAAAATAGATTAAAGAGACCTAAATAGGCCTAAAAGGCAGGGACAAACATTACTTAATGGTGTTTTTACAAAACAAAACTACCACAATGTTTGCTATGTTTTAAAGGGTCAACAAACATACTCAAATGTGGGATCATAGTTGGTGTCTTATGACAAAATAGGGAATTAGTGTTGACAGTCACTAGTTGAAGGGTTACAAGGATATGGTGCAATCTATGAAGTAGAGACCCACTGTTGTTATGTTTATGTTGCTAACAGAGTTGTGCATGGAATAATTGTTTTCCTCTTGAAAGATCCAGTCCCAATTCAAATAAGACTTGTGTTTTTGTTTTTCTTATGTTGAGTGGTTGAAAGAATGCCTCTAAGATAGCCTAATAGCATGTGTTATACAAATATTTCTTTGAGTTATTATTGAAGGTTTGTAAGATGTGTTTTGAATCCTCCTAGCATTGCATCACTCTTCCAACAACTCATTCAACTAAGCAACTCTTCATGAATTCTTTTTCCCTCTAAATCAGGACTACTCTCCCTATATTAACCCTTGTACTATTTTTGAAGTTAATTCCTCTTTCTCCTGGGTGGTTTCATCAATTCTCATCTTCTGCACTTCATTGGTAAAGTCATGTTGGCTATTCAAAGTGATATTTTATTTTCAATGCCGAAAACATGCCAGTAATTAATAGTAACCTATATTATATATTTGCAATTATTTTTCTACAAATTTTTCTTGCATCAATTTTCCACTGAAGCATGGTATCCTTTTTTAATATATTAGTCAAGATTGGTTACTAGAAATCCCATATTTCTAATGGAAATTTCCAATGATTGTGAGGAATACACATCGCCACTCCAGTTTTTAGAGGTGGCATGATATCTTTTAATAAACCTGCAAGCACCCACACCCTTCCATCTTCAAGATCTTTAAAATTTAATTAAAAAAATGGCATCTTGTTGCTTGAGAGATCTGGATAAAGCACTCCACCATACAATATGGAACTTTCTAAGACATCCTCAACTTATTTAATCTTAGCTTCAATACAGACAAGATTAGCAAACATCTTAGGATCAATGACAATGACAAGTTGAATTTTAGGGCTCCTTAATTTCCTTCCCATGACTCGATCAACAAATCCACTCATTTTCATGAGTAATTTAGGCTCACTAGTGTCAATATTAATGTTTCTTTTGAAATTAAAAAGGTCATCATCAATACCAAGCCCTAAGGGTTGAACACTTACAAGAAGAAAAAAGTTGAAATTCTCTCAATCAACTTCATTAACATATTCATGGTCACAAGGCACAAAATTATCACCTTTCTTCTACCTCCTAAAAGAAGAGGGTTGTGATTTTCCTATCAGTGGTTGTCACTTTTCATCTTTGGTTTATTGCCAGATTATTGATTAGTTCTACCTTTTTTGGTATAGTGTTATATGTTGATGAGAATGGTGTGCTATAGTTTAAATTTTTTTTTTCTTAGTCCATCAAAACTTTTCACAGTTTTATTATAGACTCTTTTCACATCACAATATATGTACATTTCTATGGATGTTTATAGCAAAGAAAATGTGTTCCTCTTGGGATTCTAAGTTATAATGTGCTCTTTTTCTGTATACCATTTCACAACAAGCATAAGGTTTCTAGCTGTAGCATGAATTATGAGCATGGCAGAGCCTTCAGACATGCCATGTGAACCCTCTAAGGAGGAGTTTCATTTGTGTCTGAGAAATGGACTTATTTTATGTAGCTTAATCAATAAGGTTCAACCAGGAACAATACAAAAGGTGGGAGGATGTTGTTGAGATTAGCTAGTTAATTTCATTTATCAACATTTCATAAATTTTCAATTGACTTCTTGCTTTTCTGCTTTATTATGTTGAAAATCATGATAATAATGTCTACATAATTGGAAAGCAGGTGGTTGAAAATATTCCATCACTTTGTCCTAGAGGCCAACCTTTATCTTCTTATCAATATTTTGAGAATGTCATAAATTTTCTTGTAGCTGTTGAGGAGTTAAAGTTGCCAACATTTGAAGCTTCTGATTTAGAACAAGTGAGCATGCTCATTCCAATATTATAAGATTCTAAATAATTATTTCTCTATACTTTTTTCTAATACTTTTGTTTCTTCAGGGGAGTTGCAACCAGGTTCTACAAAAAAAATTGTAGGTTGTATTTTGGCTTTGAAATCTTACCATGAATGGCCATGAATGGAAGAAATCTAGATGAAATGGTTCTTGGAAGTACACAGGCCTTTTGAATTCCCCTATGCTTCTTAGGAATGTAGGATCCCCTCAATGTACCTCTTCTTGTATGGTTGCAAAGGCCTTTTGAAAACCTATCAAATCCAATAGATGGTAGCATGCAAAAGAATTGCAAGCAGTTGAATCTTTCAGGATGTGAAAAGCCTAAATTTATGGACGTTGTGAAGGTTAAACAAAGTGTTCCTATGACAGGGCAGATTTAACAAGATGATGTTGAACATAGACTCACTCAAATCTCACACTATAGAGGTTATATTCATGACCTATTTGTAATGAAGGGACTAAACTCCATTATCTCATGTTTTTCATTGTTATTTCATGTTTTGCAATGCTTGAATTGAAATATAACTTCATTCCTAAGTACATGATGGGTTATTAAATGTTTATGGTTGGCAAACCTAATTGGAGCTTGGCTAAGGAGTTTTTTTTTAGGCATTGAGAATTCAAAGGAAAACATTAACCATAATCTTTTTGAACCGCTACAAGCTGTAACATTGGTATGTAACTTTGTTGTCATCCATATTTTCTAAAATTTTCATTGGAGCTTACCATTAGTGCAAATTTATTTCAAAATAGTAAAATTAATAAATGCACCTATATAGTATATATAGGTTATTTTGTAATGTATTCCCTTGCTAGATATGACCAAATGAGATGAATATGTGTTTGCATTTGTAACAAGATTTTGGTAAAAAAAATTATACATTTAGTTTCATCAACGTTCTAGATCACACTTAATGATCCATCATTAGGATAATTTTCTTTAATCCTGATGATGGATCACTGACTGTGATCTAGATTGTCAATGATATTAAATGTTATTTTTACCAGAAGCTTGTTTAGTATATCATAAAATCAGCAAATTTCATGTTTATTATGTTTGCATGTGTTAATTTTTAGTTGGTTGTATGGTGTTTTCCTAGAGTTGGGGAATACATTTGACAATTGTGGGATAAAGCTGTAACAAGTCTAGCATAGTTTTAACTTCTATCCATTAGCCTTTTGTATAGAGGAGATAGGAATGACAATTACTTTGTGCAAGTCTCTAGAGTATTTATAGATGTGTCTTCTGAGCATGTGGCTCCAAATGGTAGTACAGGCGGAAAGTGAGTTCATTCACTCCCTTATGCTGATCCAAATCAGCTAGGTATTTCATTTGTATCATAATGTAGTATGTTCTAGGATTGGAGTAATCTACTTGAGACTTTAATTTTTATCAATGGACCAAACTCAAATGATCTAAGAATATAATGATGCATTTTTATAGTTCATGTGAGAATTTTGTTATTTGATAAAAATCTACTTCCAAATATGCTTTTGATGGATGTTCATATCCTCATCCAAAGCTCCAATTCATACACAGGAAAGGACATTTTCAAGCATATCAATTACAAATTTACAATAAATAATCAAGCTATTGATCAATTGTTCATGAATAAGGGAGTTGTATATCAATAATTGAATATTGTCTATTTGTTTGTTTTCTTGCATGAATTCATCTTTTTTAAAATTGTAAGAAATAACTAGGAAACATTATATCTAGCACCTAAGTTTAGGGTGCCATAGTTGGAAAAGGAAAAGAAAATATTTCAATTTTATCCTCTGTATTATTTGAGTTTTTGAGTTTTTGATGTGCAAATTTCAAAACCTTATTTTTAGGCTGCAACTCCAAATTGGAGGAGTGAAAGGTGAATACCAGTGAGGAAGAGTTTGGAGGAGCCAAAACCAATAACGACAGGAAAGTTGTGGATTTGCAAGGAGATTAAATGGGCTAAGCCCCTATAGGTCACTGCCCTTCCAAAAGGACTATAGTTAAGGAAGGGGAAAACAATATAAGTATATGAAAATAGGAGTATTCTATTTATATAGTGTTTGTAAGTTGTACAGTGTCACTTAGACATTGAATGTAACCAATGAGATTTTGATTTGCCAATGAGGCTTAATAAATTAAAATTTCAAAGTGGGTTTTTCTCCACTCATAAATATTGTGTTGTGGCTCCTCTTGATTTGTAATATGTTTGTGTTTGTGTCTGATCAATCATATTTGTTCAAGCATTTTAGTCTTCATTTCATGGTGCTTCTTCAACATTTGAATATCTATCATACTTGAAGTTTATATGCATTAATTCGTGAGGATTAATTAAGTTAGATTTCATTTGTAATGACTACATTAATGACTAAATATATGACTAAATAAATGACTACCATGACTAAATAAATGAATAGTTAACAACAATCAATGACTAAATTAATGACTAAATAAATTACTACCATGACTAAATAAATGACTAAATTAACGACTAAATCAATGACTAAATCAATGACCAAATCAATGACCAAATAAATGACTAAAAATCAATAACTAAATAAATGACTAAAATAGTTTAGTCATAAATTTGGTGGTGTTATAAATGACTACAAATAAACCACTAAAATAGTCACATGACTAAACTTAATGACTAAATATATGACTAAATAAATGACTAAATAAATGATTAAATAAATGACTAAATCAATGACCAAATCAATGACTAAATAAATGACTAAAATAGTTTAGTCATAAATTTGGTGGTGTTATAAATGACTACAAATAAACCACTAATAGTCATGTGACTAAACTTAGTCATTTATATACAATTTTTAGTAGTTTATTTAGTCATATATTGTTGTTTGTGTACTAGTGAAATATCGGGGATGAGGTACTCTATATGTGGCCTCACTAGTTCATAGCTCCAGTCAAAAGTGTAGGGTGTTGCCCCTTAGCAGTGTTTTACCGAACAAAAAAAATATTAGAGAATAAAAGCATTAATAAATTCTATAAACTAAACATAAATACCAATCAAAATGCAACAAGTTTTGCCAAAAAAGTTGTTCTATAAGTATACACCATATTTCCTAGTTCTTTTACAACATAAAATTAAAGAACAATCATACAACTTAATTATCCCAAAATAGGCTAAAGTTTTGAAATTAAATCATGTACTCCTGTAGTTACAAATCATGCAAAGTGCTAGAGAAAACTTAAGAACAAAAAATTCCTCTTGACCTCATGTTCCACAAAAAACACTAATTTATAAGTTGTCAAAACAAATAATATCATCCAACAAAAATACTACATCCTTCTTCCTCTATGTCCACCCTTTCTTCTAGTACTATCTGTTGGGATGGAAGCAACATCCTCTGTCAAAAGAGACAACTAAGTTAATCTACAAGTTTCCATGTAATTGGCAACATCCAATCAAAATGATTTCAAAATACAAATCGAATAATAGCAAACATCTTCACCTATGGACGTCTTAAGGGGATCAAAGAAGAGTATAATTAAGTATAAATATTAAGTGATATAAACAAGTATTATATGTTAGGGTGACTCATCATGTAACAAATGATATAATTAAGTATAATATTTAGGATATGTCCTAATATGACGTCTTAAGGGGATCAAAGAAGTAATATACATGTTGTTTAGTGATTATACAATCAAATTTAAATTTTCAAAGTAGGGTGACTCATCATAACAAATGATATAATTAAGTATATAATATATAGGATATGTCCTAATAGGACATCTTAAGGGGATGAAATACTTCAAAGGACATGTCTCATATTTAATCACAGTTGATATAATTGATTTAACAATAATTTATACATGATATTTAGTGATTATACAATCAAATATAAAGTTTCAAAGTAGGAAAACATGCACATTTAACAAACAAAAATATATAGAATATTGATTTTGATACATAAAAGTACATAGAGTATAATTGTGTATGTACATGTATTTGTAATTTGTACAAAATGTTTAATTGTGTAAGTATGTATGTACATATATGTCAACTCAAAACAATGTTTACAAAATTCGGCTATGTCATCTCAAGAACATCTGAAACTTGTGCCTGAAATGTAGTAGGTCTTCACGCCACCTGATATCAAAAAGGTACAAGAAATATCAATGAAATCATCAAAACATACATATTTTAATTTATAGAAAACTATCTGTATGCACACAAATCAAGTACCTATATTTAAAAGTATTCCACACATGTGTGTACGTTGAATCTGCATCCTCTCTTTTTGTTTCAAAGTATGAGATCAATGCAATGATGACTTAAGGATACAAAAAATGATAATAAATCAATTTAAAATATTAATGTAAAAGCAATATCAATATATAATAAAAAAACGTATTTAAATATAATTTAACTAATAATTACCTATTTTTACCAAGTATTCCATCTTGTCTAGGTTGAATTGCACGAACTCTCCTTTTTCTGATGATGGCTTAAGGATCTATAAAAGGACAATTTAAATCAATTTCAACTAATAACACACTTGAGCAATATCAAAACATGTATTTAATCTATTTAAAAGGACAATATAAAACTAAAACTATATTTACCTTTATTTACTTATTCCATTGTAGCATCTGCATCCTCTTTTTTTCCAATGCATCTATGATTGTCTCATGCTCTTCCATAGAAATTTTCCATAGCACTTTATTTGTAGGTCTTCCATGATACCGATCTAGTTTTATATTTGTTGCCACCACCAAATGTGAATAGTGTATAATCTTTTTGTGTTTCATAATCTTTGAATGCAGGCAGACCATTCTTCCTCATCAGGTATTTTCGTAGCCAAGTGCCAACAACCACCACCAATCCTATTGGAAAACATGATAACCATCATCAAATAAGTTCCCAAAATTTTCTTAAGGGGATCAAAGACTTGTTCTAAAAATTTGCTTAAGGGGATCAAAAACTTGTTATCAAAATTTGCTTAAGGGGATGTCTTAAGGGGATCACCATACCTGTTGGATAATGATAGCCATCATCATCATCTCGAGGTGCTATTAACTTATGTTTAGTCTCCACACAATGAGCCAACCAATATTATGTTTCCTCTTCATTCCCCTCAAGTGCAATAACAACATACACATGTCCTGCAAACAAAATTTGATTTAATAACTTGTGCACACGTCCATATAATTTGACCAATCTACATACATCCATTCATATGCATATAAATAAATAATTTAGCATTACAAAATAGTAATAAAGTGAAATAAAATGAAATAAATTGAATTAAATTACCTTCTTGTACAAGGTCTAAAAGACGGTCATAGTCTTTTGATGCATACACCTGATCATTGTCTTAAATTGTTTCATATTGATTGTGTGCTTGTGTAGGTGTCAATGATCTTTGATTCCAATATTCAACCCATTCTATATTTTCACATGCTTCCCAATCTCTTGAGATAAAAAATGACAAAAACATGCAAGCTCCCTTGTCCAGATAGTCCATGTGCTTTCATTCAAACTCTTAAATGAATTCCATTTAGTAGATCCATTGATTGTCTCACAATCAAGTCTAGGTGGAATGTTCTCTTCTTCAACCAACCAAAAGAATTGGCGAATTGTAGAGTACTTGTTGAAACTAGGTGTAGATAATGTTGGAGTAAATAAGTCATCTGATAATTAATTAATCAGTAATTAATTATTAGAGGCTTTTTTATTTTAGATCACTTAAGCTAAACTTAGGAGTTGCATTTTAATCTTTAGTTTAATTCTTATTATTAGATTAGAATAAATTTAGGACAAGTTGTCTCATTGCATGAGATTAATACACTTGTCACTATCTTGTTAATCCGCAAGTAGGATTTTCTTTTGATTTGCTTATAAGAATGCACATTCGTTTGTAAATTCATCCAGGTTATTTGCATCAATAATAATTCTCGAGTTATTGAGCACAATCTTGCTTGTTGATCTTTTCAATATTGTGATAGTTAATCACTTGCAGATGTTTCATGGGAGTTGTGGATTGAATCAGTCAATTCTAACATGGTATCAAAACCCAGATCTACAATCCCCTATTCAATTTTAGGAGAGATATGGCCTTGAGATTTTTTTGGTGCATCTTGGAGCAAAATCGACCTTGCCATTGAATCTAAAGTGGTCGAAAGCCTAAGATCGCTTGTTGTTTCACTGATTTTGGTGCAGTTGCAATGAAGGACAAAATTTATTTAGAGGCATGTGGATCCATACAGATTTGAGTGCATTGATTTGCATGCACAAGTACAAAGGGTTATTCCCCTTTTTAAATTTTTTTTACCATCGATAAAAAAAATTATCAGGATTTTATTATTTTTTAACTGCAAAATAAAAAAAATATTATCAAAAAGTGGGTTTCATTTTTTGATTTGAAATCAAAAATCAAAAAGCAAAAAATAAAAAGGCTTTTTAAATTATTTTACACGGTACCAAAGTACCCTAAACCTTGCAACAACCATACTAATGGTGGGCCCATTGGCCATCACCTCCTTTAAAAATAGTGGTAGTCTTTTTTAAAGAAAACGACAAGGGTTTAGAAAAACCTGACATAAGAGATCTCAACCAACGGCGAAATCAAAGCCAACTGGCCAAAACACTCGGCGATGACCTTAGCCTAGTGGCGAGCATAGGAAAATCCATGGCGGCTGTGAAATGTTCCCATAGAAGAAGAATATTCCAGGCTCATCACAATTTCCAGGTCACCATGGAAATTTTCAAGCGAACGAATTTTTTGCCAGGGGCAATTTTTTTTCTTAGTGATGACTGTCAAATTTAAGCTAGTATTTTGTTGACGTCAAAATAACTTCATGCTAATGTCATTGGATGGACAACCCTCTTTTCCCCCCTCCTAACCCAAGTTTTTCGTAAAGGAGCACTTTTTTTCTTTTTGGCATTGCTTGGGCATACAATGTCAAAATCAGGCAAATGAGATATCATTAGAAATCAAGATTTCTGGATAAAACTGTGTGCAATTTTTCTTCGTCAACGTTTTGAATCATACTCCAAGATCCATCATCATGTCTCTCTCTATCTGCTAATCATCCTGATGATGGATCATGGAGTATGATCTGAAATGTTGATGAAGAAAAATTGCACACAATTTTATCCAAAAATCTTGATTTCTAATGATCATGGACTATGGAAACATAATATTATTAAATGAGATATCATCAGAAAGCTGGTTCCGCAACCTTTCTAGTGGCAAAGGTCTCATCATTAGATTTTTCAAGTGGTTTATGTTATTCTCAGTTAAAGTCAGATCTTAGTTTTTCACTTATGAGCTCGTAAATTTTTTCCTGTAGCTTCGATTTTCACAATCCAAGCGGAGTTGGAAAGGTATTTCAAAGATCTTCAAATCTATACATGCATTTTTTCTAGAATCTGCCTTAGGTAAATTTTATGCAGTATTTTTTTTTTCACACTTTACTTAATTACTTGGATGTCTTGGCACCTAGAAAGGATCTATTTGCGTGAGATGACATCATTTGATCTACTTTATTAGTACTAAGGTTTTTAGTCTCTATTTTTTTTCATTTGAGTGAGTATTATGGGTTTTTTTGTTCATCCTTATGTGATCAACTTGGACAAGGAAAATCACGAGTCTTGGTGAAATGACATCCTGACACATCGCAGGTGGCTTGATATTTTTCCTTATCTATATGGTCTCATACCTACACCAGACACACCAGGGAGTTTTTCAGCATGGGAATCATCGTAGATCATATTGTAAGGGTTATATGTTCTGGTGTTGATCTTGCTACTATGTATGTTGTATTAGACATTGAATGTCCCCACATACTTTGGACACATCTTTGGGAGATCCATGGAGACCCTCATATCTCTTCATCTTGAGGATACAACATCATCTCCTATTGTTCCTAATCAACTTGGAATCATCATATCTTTGGCCCCTATTGATTTTGTGCAGCAGGACATCATACATCTTCCAGACATAGCTACTTGGGATTCATATCTCACAAACATATCATCCTTTTTTGTAGAGTCCTTTATTGCAGATCTAGAGGATTACTTTGAGGAAATTCATCTCCTCTTTGTTGACAACCACATCACCATTTTTGGCCCACCATATTCATCACCTTTGCAACTTGATCTACATCAGTCTTCACAGAATCTTGGATTGCCATCATCGCTTTCCGACATGTGGATACATGAGCACTTTTCAGAGGCATACATCATCTAGATTTGGATTCTAGTATCACCCATCCTTTTGGATTGGATTCTCCAATCACCAGTGGATCCTTTTCTTCCTAATGGGAGAAATGTTGTTTGCAGGCAGTGGATCATATTCTATCTTCAAGCGTTCATTATTGGCATGGGAGCTCTTTCATTATGGGGGGATTCATACCCTCATTTTATCTCTCCTATCAGGGGAACATCTATTGTACTTTCATGACAAAATCAGTCATTGGGGGGGTCACATTGAGTCCTCCTTCTAACCTTCTTTCTCTAGTACAGTCATTTATTTTTCTCTCTTTTGGAGAGAAGTTTTTACCATGTGGTTTTCTCCTTTTCTCCAGTTATGAGAGTTTCATTTAAGTACATGGGTACCTCATCAGGCCTTGTAGTCGGGACCAATTTTGTATTCATTTAGCTTCCTTTATCAGTTGTTTAGTTTCTCCCTAAGTTAATCTTAAGGGGGGGTGTTGGAGTAAATAAGTCATTATCTGATAATTAATTAATTAGTAGAGGCTTTTTTACTTTAGATCACTTAAGCTAAACTTAGGAGTTTCATTTTAATATTTAGTTTAATTCTTATTATTAGATTAGACTAAATTTAGGACAATTTGTCTCATTGCATGAGATTAATACACTTGTCACTATCTTGTTAATCCGCAAATAGGGTTTTCTTGTGCTTTGCTTATAAGCATGCACATTCATTTGTGAATTCATCCAAGTTATTTGCATCAATAATAATTCTCAGGTTATTGATCAGGAGCTTGCTTGTTGATCTTTTCTTTATTGTGATAGGTAATCACTTGCAAGGGTTTCATGGGACTTGTGGATTGAATCCATCAATTCCAATAGATAATCTTGTATTTCACCAATCCACAATCCCACCTGCATCATTAAACTTTACTGCATATCAAATTTTAATTGTTCTCTAAAAAGAATTCTTTTAACACATGCACCAGCTCCATCATGTTCTCATTTACCATGTCCAACTTCAAAACAACTCCACATATGCTAGACATTAAATTCCTTGTGAACCCTACTTAACCAATAGAACATTCGAGCATTCTTGAACTATCTTGTACAACTATTTGACCATATGATGTGTTCTGTCATCTGGATTCCTCTTTCTCTTAAATTTCTATAAAATATATTGAAACAGTATTGAAAAAAATCTGACGAGTATAACTGGTTGTCACTCAAATAGAAATGATACTCCCTCAAAAAATTTCTATCATCCTCTGTGTTATCATCTGCATGTCTATAAAAAATATGAACAAACATAGCTACTTGCACTGAATTATAATACTGTGATTGAATTTCCTCTTGCAGAGGTAGAGTATTGCTTTCCACAAAATCAACCACTAATAGTATACTACCAACTAGAAATGTGTTTCTACATGTGTGAAATTGGCCATCAAGCCATCAAGCATGTTGAGAGTGCATAACATATTTTGGTACTGTTATGCATTGCATAACCACCTCATTTCATTCTGGAACAAAATGGGTCCCCCTTTGTCTTTTCCCTATTGGCCTTTGATTTTCTGCCTTAGGCTTTTTCTTTTTTTAATTTTGTTAGAGGCAGAACTAGAATCAATACCGAACTTGGAAATTCCTTCCAGGTTCTAGCCTTGTTCCATTCTCGGTCGCAGTTCTGACTGTTCTTTGTCTTCTTCCTTTGTTCTTTCGCGGAGTTGGGTCCCAGTCCAATTCGGGGTGTTGAACTTGCTTTGGGTCTCATCCTAGGTCTGACCCCACGTTTTCTTCTCTTCGTTGGTCTTTGTTGGTTTTTGTCTCTTGTGCTTTGGGTGTTTTCGCCTAGCACACCTTTTTCTATGTTCGGTGGACTCGAAATCGGAACGGGAATCGAACCTTGAAACTTTTTCAAGTTTCTGGTTCTGGTTCCGTTCTGATCTCGATTCAGCATCTTTATTTCTTTCCTTTTCCTTTTCTTCTTTGTTTCATCGTGGGGTTTTCCCTCCTCTCTTTTTCCTTCCCTTGTCCTTTCTTTCTCTTTTTCGATGACGTCGGAGGTGGGCCCAGAATGGAATTCGAATCCGAAACTTGAAAAAGTTTCTAGTTCGGGTTTGGTTTCGGTCCTGACTCTACTTTATCCTTTTTGTCTCTCGTCCCCATCCCGACTGGCACTAGAGGGAGGGCGGTGTGTTTTCGGTTCAATTTTTAGTTTTTCCTCAGTCGAAATTTGGGTTTTCTCCTGAGTTCAAAATTTTCCACCCAATCCGGATTTTCCTGGATCTCCCTTGAGCTCCGGCCTAGTGCTGTTGTTTGGGGATTTTTTTTGGTCTTCATGGAATTCTGCATCAACTAGATTTTCCTTAAATCCCTAAGGCCTCCGAGCGCTGTCTCCTTCTTCGCGGATTTCCTCCCTGTCCAGATTTTTGCGTTTTTCCTTCTCTTCCAGATTTTCCTAAAATCTGTTGTTCCTTGTTTGTTCTGGGTTTTCCAAAATGTCTTCTTCTTCGCGGAATTCCATCTGCACAGATTTCCCCATAATCTAGTAAAATGTGAAGAAATGTGGATTAGTAAGGCTAGTTAACAAGTGATGATGCATTTTATGAATAATTGATGCTATTTTGAGATCTCACGTGTTGTTCTGTGTTTTATAATAATTGGATTAAGCTTCTAGTGGGTGTTTTCATGTTTATTCTGCTGGAATCCGCCTGACTCAAAATTCTCCAAAATTCCTACCTGGCTTGGATTCTACGGGTCGACCTGAAACCTGAACTTTTTGGATTAAACACTACACATGGTGATACTTTCCAAGGGAGCTCAGCTGGAATGCGTTCCCCTAGTCCAGTTGGTCATGAAAATTAGCTAAGGCAACAATTGACAAGACCCCGAAGATGTCACAGCGATCAAGAATCAGATGCAGGATATGTCAGCAAGATAGGGGTCATAGTCCCAGCGATAAGAATTTCCTATCAGCATGAGGGGTTTCCTTTGAAGAGAATTCTTGGTGAGATCTTCGGGGCTCACCAACGGGCGGTAAAAGGCATACACTGTCAGTACAATGTTCTCTCTTCACCGAAATGTCTCAGCGAATCCCTAAAGTCTCACTAACTACCACCACCAGCGGGAGTCATCTTAATCAGCGTATGGTCTTGGAAAAGTCTTCGTGTCTCGCCGACCGCTATCAAGAGGATTCCTATATCGACATAGGATGTTATCCCCACCAAGATGGTTCGGTGAGTTCACGAAGTCTCACCAACTAAGCAAAGGGAGTCAC
>VDFB02058242.1:504745229-504787522 GCA_007258455.2 Sequoia sempervirens
CACCGCGGTGGCAGACTAGTCTGCCCGCGGCGGCGAACTGGTCCACGTGGTCACTGCCCTTTTCCCCCTCTAGCGCGCAATCCAAGGCAGCCCATAAAAAAAAATTTCCTACCCATTTTTAATTCCGACGCCCCGGACAAAACCCATGTCTTGAAATTTTCAAAATTTATCGAAAAACCATATTTTTTAGGGTTTTGATTTTTACACCAAAACCTCCGGAGGCCATAACTTTTGACTCGTGTGTCCGTTTGGGCTGAAATTTGACGCGTGGTTGCATTATGAGATAACAAGTGGATTTCCAACCATTTTCTTTGAAAGTCGTTGGAACCCGTTTTGACCCATTTTCGGGGCCTCAAACTTTCATCTAGGCCCTCAAAATCCCAATTTAGTGTTTTTTTCCAGCATTTTGAAAAATTGTTCACTCATAGCTCAAAATGCATATCTCGAATCTGGGATGTTAGTTGGCAATTCATCCTATCTCACCAATGGGTATTTCTTGGAAAAAATTGGGACTCTCAAACATACAACCATGAAGTTTCCTAAAATGGCAAAATTTGATAATTTTGAAAATTGCTAAATTTGGAAAAATTTGATTGTCAACACTTTACGCCCTTTAAACCCCGGAACTCGATGTAGAATCCATCCAATCACATCCTCCAATCATTCTAGTCTTCAATCCAATCCTCATCTGAGCTTTAATCTCATCCTAATCTGAGTTTTCATCTAATCCCAATTTGAGCTTAACTGAAACCCTAATCTGGGCTTTAATCCATCTGCAGTCAAGATCTTTGGATATCGAACAAAGTCCTAAAATCCCTCCCTCCATCTTCTTCAACTTTGTCCTATTCATCCATTCTAATAAATCCATTCGCCCATTCCGTGTAACCATTCATCTATTTCGAACCTTCATCTATCATCTCAAAACTTCATCAAACCTCCTATCATCTCAAAACTTCATCAAACATCCTTCTATCATTTCAAACTCTCATTCAATAATCTTGATCAATCATTTACTCATTCTGAGTAATCTTCCATTTATTCCAAACCTTCACCTTCTTGTTCCAAGAATTTGTCATCTATCCATCCTTTCATCCTCCTAATTCATCTCTCGATAACTATCCCATCCCTGAGCTTTGTATAGTCACTATCCTCCAATCCAATACAACAGGTCTATCTTGTCCCATCGTGTCAGTCCAATCATTTTATCCCCTTATCTAGGGTTATCTCATCTTCTTTCATCCATCACTTGTCTTTGGCCTGCTGTCGAACTACGCTTTCACGTAGGCAAGGTCGATCATTTGATCTGCCCCCGAGGTTCCATCCATCATCGATCTATATTGTCCACTTTCTCCTATTCTCCATCCTATCTTGGTCATCCATCGAAACATCCATCATGGTCTGTCATTAGCCTTTTATCGAACTACGAGGGCTCTGCGCTTCCACATAGACAAGGCTAATCTTTGATCGGCCCCCGAGCCCCTAGGTTGCTAGGATGTGTCAGTTTCCTATCTTGTGTCATGTCTCTTGTGTCACGTCATCAAGCTATGCCCTTATCTAGCTGGATCTTAACAAATGAGATCCACTTGTATCATCAGATCCAATCGAATCTGAATACCCTGCGTCATATCGATCTTTCAGTTTAGTATCCATCATCAGTCTCAACAGGATGCATCCTTCCTAACAGACCTCATCAATCCCATCCATCCCCTTTTATTGATCATATGGCAAAGGACGTTTGAAATTGATTGTGATTTTTTGATGCTTTTGGCTTTTGTTTATCATTTGAGCTCCCTATCATCACTTGTCATGGTCGCCTTGATCCATCATATCATGGTGTGCTTTGACTAGTCAACATAGTGGTGTATTTTGATCTTTTGTTTGTCTTCTCGATTGTCCCACGTAGTACCCACCAAGATCCCTGGGGTCTTGTGTTATGCTGGGGCATCCTTGTGTGCTTGTGGTTATCCCAATACCTGGCCTGACCAAGGTCACCATGACTTTGGGGTGTTGGGATAGCCTTCTTGTTTGTTATGTTTGTTTTGTGCATTAGACACTAATCCGCCTAGGTTCTTCATACCTTGGCGTCTTGTGTCTTATGCTATAGCAAAATCAGTGCTCCGACGATGGCAACTTGCATTTGGATTTCATTTCATCTTCATCCTCCATCACACTCCCCTCCCAATCTCCCATCACCTTGCATCATCTTCCTCATCTCCCTTGGCATCACATCATCTATTTCGAGAGCACACGTGTTCTCTTCAACCCCAATGTCCTCTCAAGGGGGCATCCTCAATCCCTACTCTTCATCTCGACCCCCATCATCTTTCTTCCTAGTCATCCCTTTGATGATTGGGGCATCTTTTCCAATCTAACCATCTTCTTCTAGGTTCTATATTTTAATATTCTTTGAAATGATGCTGCTTAGTAACACCATCTCCAAGAGGGAGAAAAGTATGAATGTCTAGAATTGGACATGAATTTATCCAAAATTCATCCTCTTTAGGTCTTATTTTCTTTAATTAAGTAATACTACTATTATTTAATTAATATCTTTAATTAAGCAAATCCCTAAGAATTATTTAATCAATAATACCTTATCTCTTTAATCCTCCTTCCATTTTATTTAATTCCTTCATATCACATCCTCCATCATTTTTTATCTTATCCTAATCAGCTAGCTACAATCTCATCTGTTAGGATGTGCACATGCCTAATCTTGGATTAGGATGTGTCACATCCTCCAACTTTTGCAAGTTGGCCTCTAATCCCTCTTAGCCACCTAACCATCCTCTAATCCCTCACTAACTAGCTTAATCAACCTCTCAAGGAATTTTTAATTCCTTTTATCCTTCCAAGGAATATTAAATTCCTTTTCTCTTCCCATGTCCTTTATGACATGTGTCCTTGGTCAACCTTATTAAAGGCCTTCCCCTTTTGGACAAGGCACTCCACTTCCCCATGTGAATTTTTAATTCACCTTTTTAATCCCCCAATGCACTCAAAAGGAATTTTTAATTCCTTCACTCATCCTATATAAGGATATTTGAGGGAATTTAATTCCCCACTTCCTCTCTCACTTTACATGGGGACAAGTACCTCCTTTATGAGGGAGATCTTGTCCAATCCCAGGTGCTTTGTACCCCTCCATGTCATGTGCTTCTCCTTCCCTCATGTCCGCCCTTCACCTTTTAGGGCTATCACATGCCACATGTCCAGATGTGAGGGGTGTGAGTTCTCCAACTCACCTTAGCCCTACATCTTGATATTTGGTCAGCTCAATCTTGACCCTCCATTTCCCTGAGAATTCTCCAAAATCCTATAAATACCTCTTTTCTCTCATTTTGAGGAGATCATTTTGCTAGCCAAACTCTTGCAGTTTTGTTTCTCAATCTACACTTAGCCATTTTCATGCTTTCATCCATTTCCATCCATCTTCACATCATCATCTAGCTTGCATCTTGCCATCCAAGGAGCATACACATCAAAGATCGAAGGGCCAACCAAAGGATCGATTCGACGCAAGGTATAATGTTCCATTTTGTTGCTTTTATCTTGTGTTGTTTCAACTTAGGCTAATCTTGAGGTGTAGGTTGTTTTGGTGTTTATTTGCACTCTTTTACTTGCTGCTCTTATTCTAACGCTCACATTCGACCTATCACAGTAGTAATGCTAGTTAACAAATAATGATGCATTTTATGAATAATTGATGCTATTTTGAGATCTCATGTGTTGTTCTTTATTTGATAATAATCAGATTAAGCTTCTAATGGGTGATTTCATGTTTATTCCACTGGAATCCACCTGACTCAGAATTCTCTAAAATTCCTCCCTGGCTTGGATTATGCGGGTCGACCTGAAACCCAAACCTTTTGTATTAAACCCTACACATGGTGATACTTGCTAAGGGAGCTCAGCTAGAATGCGTTCCCCCAGTTGAGTTGGTCATGAAAATCAGCTAAGGCAACAGTCAGCAAGACCCCAGAGATGTCACAATGATCAAGAATCAGATGCAGGATCTATCAGCAAGATAGGGGTCATAGTGTCGGCGACATGAATTTCCTATCAGCATGAGGAGTTTCTTTTGGAGAGAAGTCTCGGTGAGATCTTCGGGTCTCACCGATAGGCAGTAAAAGGCATACACTGTCAGCATAATGTTCTCTCTTCACCGAAATGTCTCAGAAAATCCCTAAAGTCTCACCAACTACCACCACCAACAGACACTTCGGCGGGAGTCATCTTCATCGGCGATGGTCTTGGAAAAGTCTTCATGTCTCACCGACTGCTATCAAGAGGATTCCTATATCAGCATAGGATGTTATCCCCGCTAAGATTTTTCGGTGAGTTCACGAAGTCTCACTGACTAAGCAAAGGGAGTCGCCAGGAGTCTCACCGATGAGGGGGGTCTGTCTATCAGCAAAGCAGGATGGCTCTCCAGGATGTCTAAGCGATATAGGGGAGTCTTGCCAACAACAAGTGGCACTTAGAAAGAGAATGGGAGCTTGGGATAAGGTCTCCTTGACCCAGCAAGGTCTCACCGACACAAGGAAGCTTTCCCAAAGATTTGGTCTTCGCTGAAACATCTCGCCGACTTACCAGTGTCACACCGAAAGAATAAAGTTAGCCTGCCATAGGATAAGAAGAATGTCAGGGAGACTCCAAAAGAAAACAAGGACTTCACCATGTGGTCTTGTCGATATGCTAAAGTCTTTCCAATAGCGGTAGATTCACAAATGAAAAATAGGTATCGGTATAACCATGGGGGATTGCCATGACCTTGGGCCAATTCAGGGGTCTTGCCGAAAGGAAAACAATCTGGAGCAAAAGCAGGACATACCATCGCCAACGACCTGCCAACAAGGTGAGGTCTCGGCAATAGGAAGGTGAGCTCAATGTGACTTTTGTAGCTCACTGAGACATCTCACTGATTGACCCAGGCTATGCCAATGACTGTTGTAAAATGAAAAATCATATCGGGGAGACACCAGGGGTGTCTCACTGACATGCGATGCTCAACAAACTACTTTTGACTACATTAGAATCCTACGTGGCCTGTGATTGACCAATCAAAGAGAGCTAAGGTTGGGCCATTTCCCGATTGCCTGCCCCTGTGGAAAGGCTAACAAAGTGTGACCAGATGGACTCTTTTTGAGAATAGTTGGTGATGAATCTATTCAGGCAGTGGTATTTAGATCTGCAGGGAGGCCCGATGGCACTTCCAAAAGGTGGTCAATGAGCAAAGCAGTTCCAAAACAAAAAGGAAGTCAAGTGACAGAAGAAACCACGACTCAGAGGGACAGCTGTGCTGACCAATGATTGAGGCAATTTGGTATTAATGAGGATATTTTGAGTATTCAACGTGGACTGCAAGAGAGTTCAAAGATGGACACGCAGATGCTAGAGTTAATGTTGTAGTTGTCAAAAGATCTAAAAAGGATTACCCTATAGGTACAAATCCTTCATCAGCATGGATAATGAGGATTCACGTTGAATGCACAACTAATTTTCTTCAAAAGATTTGAGAGCCAACTCTCCTATAGGATGCAGATATTTTGTAAACCCTAGTGTAGGGGACAATGCATCCTTTCTTGTACATTTTGTATATAAGACATTCTGGCCTCTTTGTAAAGGTTGAAAACTTCTAGAGTTAGAAATTTAGAGTTAGAACTGTTAGGAGTTAGGGAGTTAACAGAAGGAGATAGAGTTGCATCTTGATTCTCAGTAATAAGAGCTTCTTTTGTCTTCTTGGTTAGCAGTTAGATTTCAGTATAGGTTGTAATGTATTTTCTAAGTTCTCTTAGTGTAGTTGGAAACAATTTGGAGCCTCAGATTCTCTGTACACTGGTGATTGTGCCAGCTTTGTAAATATTGCTTATCTGTTTTATCAATAGTAGAAGCAATCCGAGTTTAATCTACTTCATGTTGTGTTCCTAAATGATATTTGTCTTAATTAATCATTTGATTTGTGAACTCTCCAAGGAATGAAATGTTATTTGTGTTTTATTTAAATGGTATCTAAAAAAACTTTGTTATGCGAATTAGCACTGTGAATGAAAGAGGTTGTGTGTTAATCGCAAGTTGACTTTATTCTGCAGTTTTGGTTTACAAATTCCTTGAAGTTAACAAGTCTGGTTAAGGTTGGATGAACTATTGTTCTTTTCTATTTCAAAACTCTGACTCATCTTTTTATATTTCTTTAAAAACCCCTATTAGAGTAGATTTTATTTCATGCTTGATCATAGAACAAGCCAGAAGCTCAACACCAGTAGGCCCCTTGAATATTACTGTTGCATTGACCACTGAGTAACATCAGCACAGTTGAGACCCAACTACAAAGACCTTGCGAACTAAGGCATCCATTTGTTTCCTTTCTCTTTCAGGAGAAGCAAAATAGCAATATTCTGCTTGCATTGTTGTGGTGCCAAAATCGCCATCAATAGGTATAATCTTATTCTTAAATTCTAATATGAATGCATGTAGACTAGCTTTTTTCGTAACTAAATCACAATGCTTTCCAATTTTTCCATCTTTTAGAGAATAGTTAACATTCTTAAATATTTTAACATCCTAAATCATTTTCAGAAATAATTATCAACACTTTCATCATGCAAACTCTTAAGAATGAAAGATTTCAACAACTAGTGCATTTTCTAGAAATACAAGAACTTAAATAAAATAATTTTCCATTAGATCTTTCACAAATTTTTTTTTATATAAACTCCCTTATTGTTTTAGCTGGCATATTAATACCTGTAAGAGAGGGGGACCACCGCATGCAAGACCCCAAGTCACAGAGGGTCAAGACGCGAGAGGCTTCCCTAACTTACCTCAGCCAAGTGTAATGTCAAGAAATGTGAGGCGAGAGTAATGAGGACCGTGAGGCCTCTTAGCTACTCTATAGACCCGAAACACAGGAAGGGGCTAGGCGAGCCAGTTTTTGGGTCTAGCACTACACCTCAGAAAACTCTCTGTTCAATGATGAAAGTGTGGTCTCTAGATGTCAGCACGGTGCATTGGCATCTCAAAAGTGAATTGACATCTGTGTGGCCATACAATAGTGAAAACGAGGTCAAACCAACAAAACTAGCTAACAACCCAACTGACTAACTAAAGGGCTAGAATAATGTGATTAAATAAATGAAATATTCTCTAATATTATAAAGTAAATAAACAAGGGTAAAGAGAGCAAGGAGGATCTCACCAAGGAATTCGTTCATCAACTGATCCTCTGAGAAGCATGAACTCCTACACACAGAAAGAGATGAGAATGTTGGGTGGCTATATAGGGGTTTGCCTTAGTTAGACCCCCATTTAGGTGTTCCCACCTCCATGAACAACCTAGGAAACAAGATAAAGGAAAGCAATACAATGAAGAGAAAAAGAGCACTACAAAATAGTAAAGTGCTAACTCAACCAAATGATAGAGGAGAGGAGAGGGAAGCTTACCACCTCCACCAAGAGCACTCAAGGATACTTGGGGGAGAAAATGAGAGAAACTCAAGCCTTTGTTGCAATGGTGTGGTCCCAAACCTGCTCTATCGATGTGATGGAGTGTTTCTTTACTACTATGGAATGCAAGAATGTTGTTTGGAGCTTGGAGTGGATGTAAAAGAGTGTGTTGAAGCATGAGAATGAAGTCCAAAAGTTGTGAAGAGGATGTGTGAAGATTGTAGAAGCTTGCAATGAAGGAATAAAGAAACAATTTGAAGGAAGAGGGAAAAAAATGACCATATTCAGGTCGGTTGACTGAAGAGGGTGTTACAACTTTACCTCCAATGAGAAGAGTAACACCTTTGTAGATTTAGCCGCTGGAATCATCCAAGGACGTAAGCACGTTGTGCAGATTCTTGCACGCTGCGTAGGTGTCCCTGATAGAATTTCCTCCACCGACGCAAAAAATAGGCACCAAGTGGGAAGTAAGCAACGGGATTAGGTGGAATTAAGCCTCTGAACTTGGTTTTCTAAGGTGGATAAAGGAAAAAAGGGGATTCGCACACGGGGTAAAAATTTACTCTTATACATTTTGCCCCCACTTTAGCGAGCACGAATACTAATGAGTGCTCTGTAAAGTAGATCAAGAAAGAGTAGGGTTAGAAATGTATACCTGAACCATCGAGGATGCAAACCACGATCTGGTGAACCTGAAGGTGTAGGGAAAGCAAAGGGCTTCATAGCTACTCAAAACTATGAAGTTAGAAAAATAAAGTGTCCTACAGGCTTGTAGACATGCAAGGAGGCAACCCCCAAGATCTCTCGCATGAAGGAAGCCTCGTGAAGTAAGTACCATACAGACCCGCAGACCTATAAGGAAGGTATCCTCCAAGATCTCTCACATGAAGGAAACTGAGAAAGTGCCTCATAGACTCGCAACCTGCAAGGAAGGTGTCCCCCAAGATCTCTCACATGAAGGAAACCCAAAGGAAGCGGACTTCGTAGATTTAGGAAGCGGCGACATGTCTACCCACAAATAGAACATGCGAAAAGTGGTGAAACGTCTACCCACATATAGAACATGTCAAAAGCGACAACACATCTACCTGTAGATAGAACATGTCAAAAGTAGTGACAATCTACTCATAGATAGAACATTTCAAAAGCAATGACACGTCTACCCACAGATAGAACATGTCAAAAGTGGTGACACGTCTACTTGCAGATAGAACACATCAAGAGTGGTGCCACGTCTACCTGTGGATAGAACATGTCAAAAGTGGCAACATATCTACCCACAAATAGAACATGTCAAAATTGGTCATGTAGGAAAATAAGCGGACAGTCATGTAAACCGTTAATAAGTAAAACTCTCAAAGGGGTCCCTCAGGAACCCGACGCAAAAAAAGAGGGGTCCACTCAAGGGACGCACTATTCAAAAGGTAAGGTCTAGTTAGGCTGCCCCCAAGCTAGACATGAAAAGGAAAATAGAATAAGTTTATTTGGCGAGAAATGAAAGAATCAATTCAGAACGAAGAATTTCAAAGAAGGGTCCCTTGGGAACTCGTCGTGAGGAAAAGGGGGGTCCGCTCAAGGGACACATAGTTCGAAAGCAGTTTTTCTTCTTAGAGCTATTCTTCATCAAGGAATCCTTTAGAAAGATGTTCACTTCATCAAGGAATTTGAAAGGAAGGATATGCCCCCATGTGAGGGGAAATAAAATTTGTTCCCACTTTAGAGGAAGGTCCTCAAGTACTTTCTTTATGAACCTATGATGAAGGAAATGCATTCTGTTAGAGTTCTAAGTTCAGAATGTGATTCTAAGGAAAAGTTTGTGAAGACTTTCAAGAGAAGATTCATTGGAAACAAATGCATTTTTTGAAAGTCGAAGTGTTAAAGAAAGGCATTGTCACACATGAAAGGGACAACTCAAGCAAGGAAGAGAAAAATCTAAAGAAAAAAAAAGAGAAAACACAAACAAAGGACACAAGGGTAGCCTGATATTTTGAGGTCAGAACTACTCATAAATAAATATATGTATGTATAATAATAGTATATAAATGAACTGTCATCAACCCCCTACTATATCAGGCCATGTGAAGAAAGCACAAGAAGACAAAGTAAAATAAAAAATTGGGTCAACATGGAAGGGGAGCCTAAATGCTCCTAACACTTTGCATTGTGCCCAATTTATTGAAAATCAAACACAAACATGGAAGAATGATGATACAAATAGAAGAAGGTTTACAACACAAAAACCACACATGTATCCAAGAAACAATGGGGTTGATGAGGGTCATCCAGGCACACATAGCATAAGCACAAGGGAACACATCACAAAAAACATGCACACACACACACACAAGATCAAGAAAAGGGGCCTTCCCTTAACATTGATCGGCCAAGAGGTCATCCGCTTCCCAATCTAAATCCTCATAAGGGGAAGGAGGATGAGCATGCAATGGTAGGATGTTAAGAGGAGGAGCATTCGACCCTCCCACAATAAGGGCTAAGGAAGATGGCCCATCAAGGTCCTCTCCGTCGAGCTCTTGTGGAGTTAAGGTCAACAATTTCGTGAAGATCACCAATGGGGTCAGGACCTCATCCATGGAATTAAACATGCACCCCATAGGAGCGTGGTATCTAACCTCAATGGATGAGACAAGCTATGCTTGAGGTTCACTATTAAGCTCGCTGAATGACTCGGGAGTGGTGATGAACTTAGGGGAAGTTGGAAATAGTTATGTTATTAGGACAGAACAAGTCAACGCAAGGCCACCATGTGGAGAAGGCAGGGTCCTCCTATGTTCTTCGTTCTCGGACGGACCATCCTCTGCCTCCCGTTTCGTCGGAGGAGATGAACTCCCCACGAACAAGGCCAAAGGAACATAGGAAGAGGAGGAAAGAATGAAAATAGATACAACTGAAGTATTGATCATATCCATGGGCTTTGGGAAGGGCTGGATATCCAAAACAGAGATTAGCAAAGGAAGCTCCACCGAAGGAGTGATGAACACATGTACCCATTTAGGGTTAGGCACATTCGTACTTGCAACGAAAGTTGGAAGAAGTAAGATCTAGATTGAAAAGAAGCAGAAGGGAGGGATGAAGAAGACTCTATAGGAGGCCTTGAAGCAAGGGCAATCATTTCTTCCTCCTTTTGTGAGGTAGCCTGCTCAGCCACAAGAGCCTTTCGTCGACACTTGCGTTCATGTGCAAGGCGGTTTCTACGGCTCTTGGAGTTATAGGTCGAGGTTTGCAAAGGGACAAGAGGTTCCTGCTCAACCATAAGAATGCCCACTATGGCCGTTTCCAGTAGAGGGACAGGTTCCTACACGGGAGTAGAGGGAACAGGCTAAGGAGCAACATGCGAAGTCGACTCGAAAGCCTCGACAGTAGGCCTCTTTCCGCTCATTGCCTTAGGAGTAGGAGCAGTATGAGGCCATGAAGATTGAGACAACAAGGATTCTCTCTGAGAGACCTTCTTGTCGTACTGAGCGAGTCTAGGCTCTGTTGGTAGAACAAGAAGTTTGAAAGTGGGGCGCTTAGGCTTTCACCAGGAAAGCACCATAGGGTTCTCCTGTAGATGAGGAGCAAGACTTGATGGTACCTCAACAAAGTGAGAAGAAGCGCCAGACTGACCAGCGGAAGAGGAAGGATGATTGCGAGATCGCTTCTCTTCTTCCTTCTTTCGTGCCTTAGTGGCATTGTTGTCAACTTTCAAGCAAGCCTTATGTGAGACAACATAAGGCGAGGGAGGGTATCTCACTTTTGGCCTGAGATGCCCTTTCTTGTAGTTCTGATATGTTTTTTGCAAAAGGTTTGTCCTAGGTAGAAGAGGACCCATAGACGTAGGCCACGGGTGGTCTAAGGAGTAGCTACCATGTGCAACCGGTGGTCTATAACCGGTGTCATGGATTATGTGCACAAAACCTTCAAGGATAAACTTTAGACATTTATGCATGACAGAGGGTACCATGTTCATCGCCACTAAGCAAGGGATACCCAATTTCACCTTAAAGAGTTTAGACCTAGGAATGATATCAAACAGGAGTTTTATGAACTTAGGTCCAACTAAGACCAACAAGATAATAATACCCAAATGGGGTACAAAAATCCCGTCATGTGTGCGAATAAAACTCAAAGGAGCATCGTATCCATCCTTATGAAAAAAAATTATCAGCATAATCTGCTTTGTTATTATATTTACTTATGACATCGGATCAACAAGAACACCTGTTACGATGTTTCCATTGATCTATGTAGGAATGTAAAGAGGAGATGGTTCCTTGTTAAAACCCATCAGTAGGTCCTATGAAATGAAAGTTATACCGGTACCACTATCCATAGGCTACACAGAGGGGATAGGTTGATGTAGGAAGGAGGCCATTACACACACTAGACAATGCTTTCATAGAGTCCCTAAATGTTGACAAATAAGATGGCGACCCAATTAAGGTTTTGTTGTGCAATACCTTTGGAACCTTCCAACTACGCCAGCTAGGGGTCGTAGGTTGGGTTGCAAGGCAATAGCCTCACAACACTCTCACCTACAACACTCCTAGAGTATGAGGAAAAGAATTGTCAAGATCACAAGAACGGAACCAAAATGGTTCACATTAGGTTCACCAAAAATGTAAGAGAGGGGGACCACCGCATGCTAGACCCCAGGTCATGGAGGGTCAAGATGCAAGAGGTTTCCTTAACTTACCTCAACCAAGTGTAATGTCAGGAAATGAGAGGCTAGAGTAACGAAGACCATGAGGCCTCTCAATTACTCTGCATACCCAAAACACAGGAAGGGGCTAGGTGAGCTGGTTTTTAGGTCTAACACTACGCCTCAGAAATGTCTCTATCTGAGGACAAAAGCATGGTCTCTGGATGTCAACATGGTCTTAGGACATCAGTGTAGCGCACTGGCCTCTCAATAGTGCGCTAGTGTCCATGCGGCCAAACAATAGTGAAGACGAGGTCAAACCAACAAAACTAGCTAATGGCCCATCTGACTAACTAAAGTCCTAGAATGATCTGATTAAGTAAATGAAATATTCTCTAATATTATAAAGTAAATAAACAAGGGTAAATAGAGCAAGGAGGATCTCACCAAGGACTTCATTCGTTAATTGATCCTCAAAGAAGCACGTACTCCTACACACAGAAAGAGAGGAGAATGTTGGGTGGTTGTATAGTGGTCTACCTCAATCAGACCCCCGTTTAGATATTCCCACCTCCACGGACAACCTAGGAAACAAGATAAAGGAAAGCAATACAATGAAGAGAAAAAGAGCACTACAAAACAATAAAGTGTTAACTCAACCAAATGATAGAGGAGAGGAGAGGGAAGCTTACCACCTCCACCAAGAGCATTCAAGGCTTCTTGGGGGAGAAAATGAGAGGAACTCAAGCCTCTGTTGCAATGGCGTGGTCCCAAACTTGCTCTACCGACGTGGAGTGTTGCTTTCTTGCTATGGAATGCAAGAATGTTGTTTGGAGCTTGGAGTGGATGCAAAAGAGTGTGTTGAAGCTTGAGAATGAAGTCCAAAAGTTGTGAAGAGGATGTGTGAAGATTGTAGAAGCTTGCAATGAAGGAATGAAGAGAGGATTTGAAGGAAGAGGGAAGGAAACGACCATATTCGGGTCGGTTGGCCAAAGGGGGCGTTACAACTTCACCTCCAATTAGAAGAGTAATGCCTCTGCAGGTTCAACCGCTAGAATTTTCCAGGGACGTAAGCGCGCCATGCGAATGTTTGCACGCCGCGCGGGTGTCCCTGACAGAAACACTTCCACTGACGCTTAAAACAAGCGTCAAGTAGGATGCAAGCAATGAGCTTAGGTGGAATTAAGCCTCCGAACTCAGTTTTCTAAGGTGGATAAAGGAAAAAAGGGGATTTGGACACGGGGTGCAAATTCACTCTTATACAATACCATATTACTAGATAATCAAGTTAGTATGCAAAGTACAATGTATATATCAAAAAATATCATTAAAATAATGAAATTGAACACGCGTTTTACAACAATAGGATATTCACTACTTATTAATTTTTATAAACCAAGGTTTACATTTTTCAAAAGACCTTTGACTTATTTTAATATTACCAAGTAACACTAAATCACTAAATTTTTTTCTATAAATTCAATTTTTGTTGTATCTAATAGGTGTTTTGGATGAGGATCACGAACTTTGGACCCCACTCTTAATTTAAAAAAATCTCTAGCATTAGATGATACCCTAGTATTATCATGCCAATATTTTTCAATCAAAGATTTAATTTCAACATTCAATTTCATGTCAAACCTTGGGATTTGACCACTAAAACTCCAATATTGGTTAATTGGGTCATCTTCTATACTTTCTCTTCTTTTTGCCTCTCTTAGCAATGTTTTAGGATGTATATTTAAAACTTCACTAATATTGCTTATCATTCTTTTATTCAAATTTGCTTTATTAACTATATCAGTTGTTATAGCTCTTCTTGCTGCATTCTTATCTTTAGATCTACTATTTTTTCCAATAGACTGAATGGCACTAGCAATAGTAGACATAACATTTTTTACTGATTGATCTTTTCTTCTTTGTTTAACAAAAATGCCTAAATTTTTCATTACTTTTCTCATTTTACGCATTCTCATTAATTGCTTCATTAGTTAACATTGAACTGAAATTTTTTTACAATAAAAAAAAATTGATTGTATAATCTATTAGCATGTGTTCTTATTTTTCTCCAAGAAATCTTACCAAGAAGATTAAATCCAAAACATCACTTTCAATTTTTTTAAAAATATATTCATTTTCAACATCACTTCCTAAAAATCCATTTTCATTTTCATCAACAAAACGATTTTCATTTTCATTTTCATTTTCAACAACAATTTGATTCAAATCTTGAACTCTACGAATATTATCTATGTCAACATTGTTATATCCAACATTTTTTAAATCTCTAATAAACACCATTTCCATGAGGTTGAAAGGTGGATTTGAAGATGTGCTTGGACTTGTGCCTATTGAAACATTCTCCATAGCATTGAAAGGGATAATTGAAGACATACTAGGAGTAGTTTGTATATTCCTATTAGTTTCCATATTCACCTTTTGCAAGTTTGCATTGTCTACTGCATCCATGGTCTCCTCAATATTTTTATCTTCAATAGTTGTGGAATTGGATGCTTCACCATCATTCATTGATTGAATTATCATTCTTCTTTTGATTTGTCTTTATTTCTCCTTCTCTCTCTTTGCTTGAATTTCTTCAGGAGTCAATACCTTCCTATCTTTCCTCTTATTCCGACATTGTGATCCCATGATTGAATTTTTTTGAAGTATACACAAATGAATTTCAAAAACTTGAGAGTCTTCCTTGTTTGTTCCTCCTTCAAACAAGTAGCACTTGTTCAAAAAAATTCTCTTCCTCCTTCAAACAAGTAGCAATTGAACAAAATTTCTCTTCCTTCTTCAAACAAGTAGCAATTAAACAAAATTCCTCTTCCTCCTTCAAACAAGTAGCAATTGCACAAAAAATTTCTTCCTCCTTCAAACAAGTAGCTCAATTAAATAAAGTTTCTCATCCTCCTTTGAAAACAAATAGCAATTCAACAAAATTTCTCTTCCACCTTCAAACAAATAGCAAATAAATAAAATTCCTCTTCCTCCTTTGAAAACAAATAGCAATTCAACAAAATTTCTCTTCCTCCTTCAAACAAGTAGCAATTAAATAAAATTCCTCTTCCTCCTTTGAAAACAAGTAGCAATTCAACAAAATTCCTTTGTAACAACATCCCAATGATGCCTCCTTTCAAAATTGAAAAAAAACCCATCTTGAAGAGCTTCAACAAGACAAAAGGTGATAAAAAATAGGGAATATGTTGTAGTTGGCCACAAAATAATTCTCAAACCCGAGATGCCCCTTTTTAACAGTAAAATTAAAAAAAGGTCAAAAATAACTTGGGATCCCATTTAAGAAACATGATCCTGATTTATATAAATTAGGATCCCATTTAGTAAATGGGATCTTGGGTTATATAAATCGAGATCCCGTTTATTAAACAGGACCCACTAGTAAATGGGATCTTGTTTATTAAATGGGATCTCGATCCATTTTCAATGGGCAAATAGGAAATGGGATCTCGTTTCTTCAAATTTGAAATATAGGACAGGTTTTTGCTTTGTTGACATGTTCGAAAAAAGATTTGGGGATCTGAACCTTGGCCTTGGACCTGGTTTGATTTGCAAGTTGAAGGTCCTAGCAATGTCACAAATAAATAGTGACTTTGGGCATACGTCTGAAGACTTTTTTTGTAAAAAATTTTGATGAAATTAAAACCCATTATAGATTAGACAGTGTAGATTCCAAATATGTATTTTTTTTACAATTGGATTTTTTATTTTTATTTTTCATTTAATTTCTAATTAAACGGGTCCATAAACTTGAATTATCAAGGTTTTTTAGTATTTTAATAACTTTCTATCAACATAACGTTTTCACGAATGAATTGCACGAAAGCATACTTTAGAATATTCTTTTCAATTTTTAAAAAAAATTAAAAAATCATAAGTTTAGGTCATCTTATGCATGATGCACACAACGATTTTTTAAAACACCAAATATGGCCAGTAAAATATTAACAAAAAATATACATTCAATAAAAAATTACAAAAAATATGGAAACCGTGCTTCAATGAGTAACAAATCTTTTCCCAAAAGGATTTAGAAAAATGATTATTTAGGTCAAAATATGGATGACGTACACATGCATGGTATGGTAAAAAAAATGACTTTTAAACAATAGTTTTTAGAAACACCTATTGAAAATCAATTTATATCATATGGGTATTGACATAAATTATATATTTGGAAACTAGACTCTAAGTACTAAATTTTATGATTAGTGACTTTTTCAAGATTCTATCTCTAAGTGCTTAAAATTTTAAGGTCAAATGTGTCAAATTTTGAAAATCAAGGAAAACACTTCCACTAATGGCCAAAAAGTGGACTCAACTTCTTGTCAACACCCTAAATGGTCACGTATGTTTGAAATGATGAATTAATAAGAAGGAAGAAGAGAAAAAAATTTAGAGATAATAAATATATGGGGTGGTGAAGCATAGAAGAGTAAGAAATGATTAAAGGGTATAAGAGGTGCATTGGTAGGGGGAAAATGTATGCACAAGAATATATATATATATATATATATATATATTCTTGTGCATACATTTTTCCCCTACCAATGCACAAGAATGTATATATAATTTGCTTATATTTTAATAAAGACGTACATTATTTTTTAAAAAGAGCAATTGTAGGCTTTTATTTTATTTATTTTTATCACAAATTATGTAAAAATTATTAATAGTTAGTCTCAATAACAAGTTATAAGAAGGGAGAGAAACAATTGAGGAATTGATCATAATGGAAACTAGAGTGAAGTGAAATTCCTAGAATAGGCTCTAATACCAAATATAATGTTACTTTTCTCCTAAGTATAAAATTAGATAAATTTAATATATTAAAGTTAATATTGTATGCCAATGGATTTGTTAATGTCATTATCTAAGTTTCATGATTATAAAGTTTGCTCAAAATTAACTAATTTAAGACTTTAGCACATTAACATCACCATCCTTAATATATATGAAAGTATATTTATTATTTCAAGTATCCTTAAGTAATAATAAGTTCAATGCTTATATGAATCAAAGCACTTTAAAATATCACTTCCACCAATAAATATTTTAGTGGTTTTTATCTTCATAGCTATGGCACACACTAGTAGAAAATAGTTCATATTCAAAACAACATGTAGAACAAAACAATCACTCAATAAGCTTCGGCTAAGACAATCTTGACTGTACTCTATACTTCGAGTTGGACACACTCTATATGCCCCTTCTTCAATATCCATATCCCACCAAAACCATATTCTTGTTTGAGTGATCTCAATATGATTCCATGTCTCACATAAATACTTTATATAACCTTTAAAAAGATGAGTTCCAAACCACCACACTTTTTCATAATTATTTAATAAATATTCTCTATTAATCTATCATTTTAACCTTTTAAAAAAAAATCTATTACATAAACATGATTACTACATGTACATAAACTCATGAGGATTTTATTTAGTAAGCCCCTTACCTTTGCAATGAATGTCAATGAGCAAAAGGAAAATTAGAAGCTTTTGCTCCAGCATGCACATGCAAATATAAATGGAGTGGCACCTAGGCCTGGAATTTGACGGCCACCCTTGTCTGTCATATGAAAATTTTGTGACAGTTTGTTCATTTAAATACCTGTCATTTTACGTTTAATGAAAAAAATTAGCTGTCAAAAAAATATTTAAAGTATCTAAAAAATCAATATATTAGTAATTTATGAAATATTATTTTATAAACTAATTATGTTAGAAAATTTACAAATTTTAGAAACTATGCATGCACTCAATTAGTAAATCCAATTGCATATAATAAATTTGATTGATAATTAAATAATTATATATATGTAATTTACATTTTGACAATGCATGGAGTATTAGATTAAGAATAATTATATATATGTAATTTACATTTTGACAATGCATGGAGTATTAGATTAAGAATAATTATTTTGTACAATATGATTGTTTTTTCCATATATTTATTCTCTAATTTGTAAAATTGTATTACTATTTTGACTATAAATTAATTTATTGATTGCATATGTGTAAATATCATAAAAACACATTTAAATATCAATTTCAAATCAAATCTAGCAAGAAATAATTATATAAAATTAAAAATAGTTCAATCCACAAATTGATCCATCTAAAATCATATTTAAATATCAATTTCAAACCTATCTAGAAATAATTATATAAAATTAAAAATAGTTTAATCCTTATTCAACTCATTATCTAAAATTTCAACATGCCCACCAATAAAACACAAGTAAAATAAATCAAAGTTGAATCACCTGTAAAATAAACAATGCTATAAAATTAGCTGCTATTGTTCAAATTTTTTTATAGTTTAATCTTAATTCCATCTATCTAAAAACATAAATTATTTGTAAAAGGCAAACAAAATTTCAACATGCTCACCAATAAAACCAAATGCTCTATTGAAGAAAATCAAAGCTAAGAGTCACTTACACAAAATGCTATAAAATAAATGTTGTTGAAAAACCAATGCTATAAAATAAATGCTTTGAAAATACAATGAAAATTTGTGCTATGTTATTCATAAGAATATCCTATATATACATATATTTAAAAACTGTAAAATTAGAAAACATTGATAATTAGAAATAAATCTTAAATTTAATTGTAACAAGAAGTTTCTAAATTATGTAGAAAATAGATCTTGTTAAAATATTCAAAAAGTTAAAAATCAATTATATTCTATTTTGAAATTTTTTTGAATTAATATATATTTTTATAATAAATATTATGAATCATATATATTAATATAAAACAATGATAATTATTAGTAAAAATGTCAAAAATTTTAAATGTCAAAAATTTTAAAAAATAAGAAAGAACTATATTTAAACATTAAAAGATTCTATTCTCAACAGATTTTGAATTAATAAATATATTTATAATAAATCATATATATTAATATAAAGTGAAATTAGAAAGAATTATTCCAATTTCTAATTATAAACTAATTTATATTTTTATCATAAACATTATTTTATATATACATACATATATATATATATATGCCTACAATCGGTCTAATAAATTTCTAGGTTGTAATATACGGTGTAAAATACAAAAAACAGTCAAATAGACCATCAAATTCCAGGCCTGGACCGTCTTCCATTCAGTTTTCTTTTCCCCTGATGAACAACTCCCACGCATGACATAAGCATTGACGTCATCTCATGAACAACTCCCACGCATGACATAAGCACTGACGTCATCTCAAGCAAACGATTTGCCCCTAACGGAACCTCATACTTGTCTTCGTTGACTCACTTCTCTCCCGCCTATTCGGAAATATGGTGAAATGTGTGAATACATAAAAAAAAATTACAGATTAGTTTAGATTTTTAAGTATCTTAGTATTTTTCAAATTTTGTCAAATTAAAGTGTTTTTTTCTATCATTTAATTTTCTATTTCTCTTTGAAAATAGGAATTATTATATTTTTTTAGATTATTTTCATTATGAAATTGAAAAGTGATTTATTTTGATTTTTTAACATATTTATATAATTTATTTCAGTTTTTATGATTTATAAAGATAAGAGATACTAATTTTTTGAATTTTTTTAAGAAATATTTGATTATTATCAATTTTTAGTTAAAATTTTTATTTCTATGATATTTTGTATTTAACGATTCTTTCTTTTATTCACATTATTTCTTTTTTAAATAGAAACTAACTTCATAAAAGGATTTCAAATATGATGAGACATGTGAGACAATATAGAATATGGTTTGTTTACATTTACTTTTTCTTTATTAGTCTTTTTTTTTTTGTATTGTAACAAGCAAAAGAATGAAAACAAGTCAATTAGTTGTGAGAACATAGTACAAATACAAAAACAAGAACAACTCCAAAGAGCAAGATATAAAATAAATTTAAACTTTGAATTTTAACATCTATTAGAGTTGTTTGGAACATACAAACATCATTTTTATTGATAATTTTTATTTCTCTTTTTAATTTGTTCAAGATGTACTTGCATTCCCAATATCTTATTTTTCATTATACTTTTATAATGATATAATCTTTATAGGTATTAATATCATTATTGACCCATTATAATTCTTGTTTTAATTTAATTAAGTAAAATTTAAATTTTTAATAATTGAACCTCTATCAAGAAGTGTATCTATGGGAATGCAATCTAAATATTTTATTGAAGTTTTAATATGTTTTTTAATCTTAATTTACTAGCTAAAACTAATATTAATGGAAGGTAAATTATCTATTATGACAAAAACACATAAAAAAGAAAAAGAGACCAACATTTGATATAAAGTGACAAAATGAGAACTTAATAAGCCCCTGCATTGATATCTTGCCTAACCAAAGCTTCACATCCCAAGCCCACACCAATGGTAGTATTTTATTTTATTTTCATCCAAATTTCCAAATTTTAATCACCATCTCCACTCCCACATCTAAACTAGCTACCCTCAATTCTTAAGGTCATTGTCTCTACTTTGGTCACATTGTTAATCACAACACTACAATAGAAAAAACCTCTAGAAACTAGAACCCCATATAGACTATGAAGATTGTGTTCCCTTTTAGAGATGCGAGTAGTTTCTCCCTTCATCTACTCCATTTTGTCTTATTGTTCAAATGGTTATGACATGAAACACTCTTTGGATGAGGTCAAAATCCAAGCTTAGCTTCTCTAAGGTACTGAAGGGCCCTTCAAATGATTTATAATGTTCAATTGATTTTTTAACTAAGGGAGAAGGTTAGGCATATCTACATTGAACCTTTAAAGAGTTGAATAATATTAAAATATTACACTTGCCTCAACACAAAAAAATAAAAAAATAGCTTCATCTAAAAATATTCTTACATATATTATTCCACAAATTCAAAAATTCTACAATATTGACAATTAATTTTGAAACATAATAAAACCATATTCTCATCGGATTAAAAACTAACTATTTGTTGTCATTATTTAAATTCTCGAACATAAATTTCTTCGTGCTTATTAAAAACAACGAATTATTTCTTTACATAGCATAAATTGATTTTATTAACTAACTATAATGAAATGTAGAAGGGCCCTCAAATGAATTGCCATCTAATAAACCATTGCCCTCCCATCCCATCAACAACCTCTATATTCTGGATGGTGTTGAAATAAAGCCAACCTGTACTGTATAAAAGTTCGCACTACAAAAGGTCAAAAAGCACCTGTAATCCATCTCCTTGATCCCAATTCAAAGCCGACATTCTAGAGCTTTGTAGTTTTTATTCTCATCCCAAACTCCACCTGGAAGAATCGATGGTTCCTACGATTGTAACGTGCCGCTGCTGTACCCTTTCACATTTTAATAATGTACCAAAAGCTCTTACTGTTCTTCTATATAAACCCATAAACCATTTCACTAGATCTCAAAACTTCTACGCCATAGCTCAGAGTAACACTAATCCATCTAAAGGGTGTTGTTTCCCGATCAATTCAGGAATAACCAGTAACGAAAATTATCCATTCCCATTTGGGTACTCTCTATTTTCCTCTAATCCCAATCTTTCTACCATGGGTGGCAGTTCATCAGAAGGGCAAGCCAATGTCCATGATTTTACAGTCAAGGTACTTTCAGATTCCATCTTATAGCGTTTAATTAAAACTTGTTATTATGTTTTATGTTTGCCATGAGGTTGAAATTGCAGGTGAAAGTCATATCCTTAAGTCAGTAATGTTTAATTGCAGGACATCAGAGGCAATGATGTGGATCTCAGTATTTACAAGGGCAAAGCTCTACTTATCGTCAATGTTGCTTCTGAATGGTATTTTTCTCTTCGCTTTGAAAATGGGGAAATTTTCTCTTTTTAAAATGGTTGTAAATGGAATATAAAACATTTGTGAGTAATTTGGGGGATGGTTCTGTGGGTGGCTGCCACACCTCCATTTATACTTGTCCCATTTTCGAATTATTGATGATCGATTGATTTTAATTTTGTTTTTGGCAGTGGATTAACTACCTCTAACTACAAGGAGATGAATGAATTGTATACAAAGTACAAGGATGAAGGCAATTCTTCTTGAATATACTTACTTCCCCTGTTTTATAAGACTTTTGTGCACTATTCAATGGATAATAATCTTAAGAGGCCGTTATATGTCTTAAAATTGGATTAGTTTATGTAAGGTGTTGTAATGGGTTTCTTACTCCATGGGGTTGATTACTTGAGCCTTCAAGGGATGTTTTTCTTTCTTAATGCGAACATTCTGAATTTGTATGAACTGTCACCTAGATATGGGGATGCCATTTTGAAACAGAGGACAGGATAATATGAATAAGCGTATGCTATATAACCATTTAAATATGGTTACTGGGGTATGGGTACTGGATGCCTGTCAATGGGCAGAATTTCATGGTCACTGTAATGTGGTGAGGAAAGCCTGTCCCTGGGCAGAATGCTGTATTTTATAAGTGATGTTTGATGATTTAGTGTTCCTCATAAATCAATCAAGCACATATATAGATAGATAGTAGATTTTAAGAAAAACAACTTAGGTCTTTCATTTCCAAAGATTCTGTTGAATGAGTATAGATTATCAGTAATCTAGCCTTTAGAAATGTGTTGAGAAAATAATCCCCAAAAATTCGTTCTTGCCCTTCACATTGGTGCTTGTATCTCCTAACTCAGCTCCTCAAGGCCATTTGAAATCACTGTAGATCGATGCTTCAATCTAGGGCATCTTGATGTCCTGAGAACTACACCATTGAACAAAACCTAGGAATTGTGAATACATTTGAAACATTGAATTCGAGGCTTTTTTTTCACCTTAGAAATGAATATTCATGGAAGACTCCTAATTTTTAGAAGAATATGGAATTGGTTTGTCTTGAGAACATGGTCAAGAATTTAATGGAATCTACTTACACTTGATTAAGCTCATTAATAGCTGTTAATCATTAACTTCTCTTAAATTGGATTTCAAACATTTAGTTCTCACCATTTTATTTTTTTGATAAATATACTGTTTGTTGGTCAACTTTTTGCAGGACTAGAAATACTGGCCTTCCCATGCAATCAGTTTGCTGGGCAGGAACCAGGTGACAATGAGCAGATTGCAGAAGTGGCATGTACTCGTTTTAAAGCAGAATTTCCAATATTTGACAAGGTCAGCATATCACTCCTATCTTGCTATTTTCATGTTTAGTTTGTTTTCTCATTTATGTGATATCAACCATGATAAAACAAACAATCTTGTAATAACTAGCTCATCTGGTATGTTTATTGGATTTTTCAGTATTTATATTGCAGTTTGGTGATGCAGGTTGAGGTCAATGGTGCTAATGCAGCTCCTATCTATAAGTTCTTGAAATCAAGCAAAGGTGGCCTTTTGGGTGACAGTATTAAGTGGAACTTCACCAAGTTTCTTGTGGACAAAGATGGAAATGTGGTTGATCGATATGCTCCAACTACTTCTCCACTGAATATTGAAGTACTTAACAATCCCTCTTTTGTAGTTTCATACCTTATACATATTTTCTTATGATGATTAATTGTTTGGGCTTTTGTTGCATGTCAATCATAATAACAGCAAGAACTTATTTCTGAACAGAAAATGTTTGATATGGTAATAAGCTACATGCCTTAAAACAGACACTAATATTTGCATTTTATGTTTGCAGAAGGATATAAAGAAGATCCTGGGAACTGCCTGATTCTTCAGAAGCAAAAACATTACAGCATTTCTACTGTGCCCACATAGGATGCAGAAATCCATTTAGATATGATTCTGGTTACAGAACAGGGTTGTAGCTTAAAATGATGTTGGGAATTTTCAAGTTGTAACTGCTTAAAATTCACTATGAATTTCATTTCTTTCACATGATTTGAACTATACCATAAATAAGGGTTGTATTCCCAATTGCATCAAATATTTTCTCAACAAAAGAGCAATTATTTTCTCAAGGATAACATGCAATATGGGTTGTATTCCCAATTGCATCAAATATTTTCTCGACAAAAGAGCAATTATTTTCTCATTTTGTTTTGCTAATTTTCTTAATTGGAAAATGATGTCTATTGTGCTTTTAAGATTAATAATTTGTAAGTTGCCAATGGATTCCTCTCAGATTAATAATTTGTAAGTTGCCAATGGATTCCTCTCAACATATTATGTACTTAATCATTTTTTTTTCAAACGGAATATGATGCAATATGCCTTCTTTTCTTTTTCTTAGTTTTATCTTACATTTTTATCCTAAAAGAAATCTTTTAGGATTTTTAAGGTCCTTTATTTAGCTTTATAGGCACCAACACATTAAACTTCCCACACTGTTTAGTATAATTGCACCCATTCTTCTTTGAAGGATATAGTCTTACTTCTATATTTCACCCATTCTACTTTGAAGGATATAGTATGTCTTCTATCCCTTTTGTTCATTATTCCATCTTAGGCACTTAATTTATGTCTAATGGAGCCCCTAGATGACATGATTCAGAGTTTGGTTTTTCTAATCCACTCACTAATGTTTCTAAATTCAAGGGCAAGGGATATGCTAACACTGATATTATGATTTAAGTCACTACCACTTAGAGAGCCCGTACTATGGGAGGCTATCTAAGACCTTGGAAGGGATTAAGCTTGATTTTTACTATAAAATATACGAGGGGTTCATCCAATCGTTTAAGAAAATTATTAGATTTTATTTATTTCTTTGAGATTAAAAAGCTCCTCAAGAATAACACAAGATAGTTCTTTCATATCATGAATAACCATACTAAATCTATAGTACACTTTGTCACTTGATGTAGGTTAGTCCTCTATTTTTTTGCTAGTTCCCCTCACATGGACCATTGTAAACTATGTGATCTTTTCTTGCACTCCTTGACAAGGATATGCAAAAAATGCAAAAATTATCTTACAAGTCTTATGAGGATAATTTAAAAAGTGTGTTATGAATAGACCAAGCTATAATTGATGATAATAAATGAATATATGGTTATAATGGGAGATTAGTTTCTACAAGGTAAAGTAATACTTGAATTTCCAAAATAGCCCTAAAATTTGGAATAATAATTAGAGTGTGATAACAAATTAGGTTTTTGATCCCCCTCAAAGTAAGATAAATAGTGACAATTAATATGACAATAGTTGTTGCTCCAATAATAGTGAAAGTAGATAAATAAACTCTAACTAATAAATTAACACCATTGATTGCCATTCAATAAATAATTATTGAAACAACGAAAAATGGTGTATGTAAGGTGCTTTTGTATCGTTTAGGACATAGAGCACACCCACTTTCCAATTATTCCATTGAATAATAACCCTAGAGATCTCAATGCAAAGGAAAAAGAGGTCTTGTAATAGGGATGTCCTAGGGGCTGATTGTAAACTAATGAGGCGTTCACCACCAAGCTAGGGCTTGAAAAGATAGATGAAATGCAAGATGTAATGTTAAACCCTAATATGTTGTAATATTTCACTAAATGACCTAGAAATGTATGTAGAACAAAACAAAAAGTTGCAAGATGAAATGTGTGCACTGGAAATCTGAAGATGACTGGAAGGAGCTTTCAAATGTTAAAAATAGTGACTTTAATGTTGATTGGGACTCATAAGCTAGGCTGAACGAATCAGTCAGGTAGATCTGGGTTTCTGTGCAAGAACAAGAATCTGGAAAATGGGTATCCAAATCTATAAAAACCTAAATTTTGACATAAACTGAGACTCATACACTAGAACTGGTGAATCAATCCAGTTAGGGTTTCTAAAACTTTGAGGTTTGAATCTAGTCTTCAAGGTTTGCTCTGTGCTTCCCAATTGATTTTCAGATCTGAAACCCTTATTTGCAACCTATAGAAGTCCTCCAAGTATCTCTAATGCAAGGTGACAACTTTGACAACTTTCTCCAAACTTTCTCTTCAATGTATCTTCAATCTAAACCTACAAATCACACACTAAAGCGAGGGGAAAATGTTGTTTTGTTAGTGGATAGAGGTTTTCCTCAGTCAAACCCCGTTTTGGTAATCAAACCATGAAATTAAATGAAACAGGATTGGAGAATGATGAATGAACAAAATATGATGTTGCAACTCACTAAACTCTAGCAATAAAGTGTTGCAAACATGTATGAAGTGGATCCAATGGATGTAGATCTTGACTCTTGCTTGGATGTGATATATCTTGAAAGAAATGCTAGCTTGAATCATGAAACCCTACATCACAATTGTTAGCTCAAAAACAAACATGATGCATGAGGACTTTGACATGATGCTTGATACTTGAAGAATGCTCTAAAATGCTCTTGTAAAAACTTGAATGCTCTTGTAAACTTAAACTCGCTATTATGAATGCTATCACAAAAGTATTAGGTGAAAATGAGTGAAGTCCAACCTTGTATTTATACTTAATTATGCAATAATTCTCGAAATTATAACACTACAAGCCGACATCAGATCTAGGAGGATAAAATCCCACCAAAAATTTGAATTAATTTTAATTTTGGGCCACACGAGACTCATATGCCCAAGGTGGCAAATGAGTCCCATTAGGTATAATTTATGGGACCAAATTCAAAAATGCTTAGAAAGGTGTAAAACTAGGACCATGACCCAAAAACCTAGGTGGGACTCATACACCCAAGGTCTAGTGTATGAGTCCTAGATCACTAAATCTAGGCCACACAACCTGAAAACATCTAAATTATGATTGTGTGTTGATTTGTGTCAGGATTATCCTTGAAAAGATTCATTAAATGAGGCTTGTGGATGCAAAATAAGGCCAATTAAAGCATAAAGAAGCCCACTTATTTATGAAAACCCTAGAAAAGTGTGAAAGTGTGTTACAACACTTTACAACATTTTAAATTAGGTAATAAAAAGATTTATTAGGTTTAATTAATTAATAAAACCTAAAAAATTTGTGAAAATGTGTTACAACACTTCACAACACTTTAACAAGGTACCATTTTAAGTTCAATAGTTCACAAGAGCCCAAGACCTAATGTGAATGTTCAAACACATTACAACACTAATCAAGTCATTATTAAGCTTAGTTAACAAGGAGGTCCCAAATAATCAAGAAAAAGGGATACTTTTTTCAATTGCCACATTTAGCCCACACTTTAGTGAGAGGATGAACTTGCTTCAAACTCACACTAAAGTAGATGAAAACACATTAAGAGGAGTCCAATGTGCCAATGTCGGTAAGATAGGATGACGATAACCAAGAGGAGTGATAAAGCCCCCATGATCAAGATCCCATGTCAAACCAACATAGACACAAAAGAACACACATGAAAATGATATAAGAGCTACAACAAAGCACAAGCATGCACTACCAAAGACATAAAGAAAATGAAACAAATGAAAAAGTAAGGGGAAGATCAAGCTTTGACCATTTATCCATCACAATGTGGATCAGATCTAGGTTGTTTTTCTGAAAAATGCATGCTCACTTTGAGGAAATGAAACTTCAAGCTATCCACTGGGTGAGAAATCCAAGAAGGTGAGACACATACACACACGACCGGTATGTACTCACATACAAACGTGAGTGGCTAAGGGAAAGTCATTCCCTCATTTTGCTTCTTGTCAAACCATACCAAAGTTATACCTCCTGATAACTTTAATAAGGTGCCACACAAAAAAAATATATTTTTGAGCTTCATGAGACAACCAAAACTTTCTAAGCTTGGAGCTCATGAACAAACAAGATGGCTCGACAAGCATGCAAGTTGTGTTATGTAAGGTGGCCATATAACTAAAAATGCAAATACAAAATGTAAAGAACATTCAAAGGAGTCTTGTTTAGTTCACATGAGGTCTTTAACTTAGAGAACATTGTGCCTAATGTCTCCAAGAGCAGACCAGTCAAAGAATAGAAGATTCACAACTTAGGGGATGTAGTGTGTCACATCAAGCCACTAAGAGGAATGTAATATGCTAAGATAGATCACGCTTTTGAATGACATCACACCCAATGCCAACCACAAAGCGAAAAAATGCATCGCATGAAATAAGAAGACTGCACCATGAACCATGAAAAGGAAAAAAAATGCAAAATGCCAATGTATGCCCCCACTTTACAGAAATTGATAAACATCATGTTGTGATCAATTACTTTAAAGTAGCCAATGATAAATTCTAACAATAAAGAAGACATGAGAGCTAACTTGGATAGCCCTATGCCAAGTCATATGTTTCCAAATGAAGCTACGTCATGTAAAGAAAAGGGAGGGGTTGCCCCCAAAAATGAAAATCCAAACATATAAGGGATATATGGATTTGGGGTCAGTATGTTCTTGTTACACTATTTTTTAGAGAGCTTGGAATTGTCATCATTCCCCAAATACGCATAAAACTGGAAGAATAACATAAAAAGAGAAAAAATAAAGAAAAACCTTTCAAGTCAACATGGAAGAGACATGAATGTTTCGATGCCTTGCGTCATCCCCAAAAGGAAAACACAAGAAAAATGAAAAATGTAAAGAAAAAGCTTTTGGGTCAACATGAATGTCTCGATGCCTTGCGTCATCCCAAAAAGGGAAAACACAATATAAGGAAAAGGTAAAAGGTGAGAATTAAAAGATTTACGACATAGAGAAGAATGAAGGTACCAATAGAGGAATGTCACAAAGATAGGGAGATACATCAAACAAAACATCACATGGGATCACAATATGCACATGCAATCACACAAAAAGAAAAAATAAATAATGCAAAGAAACTAGTAAGGCACGTGCGGGTCAACCTAAAGCAGGTCATTTGAATCCCAATCATGTTCATTGTCTATCAAAGGAAAAAAACTAGCCAAAGGGACAATAGCAAGTTCTGAACTAGGGCCATCACCAAGTTCAACACTCTTCTTAGGAGAATTGTCATTAAGCTCATAGAAGAGGAAAACAATGTGTTCAATTCATTATGCACCTCTTCATCAATTTTAGCAACTTCCTCATCGTCATCTAAGTTAATCATAACAAGAGGTCAAATGATAATGTCTAAGGAAGGTATTGATGGGTGTTTTAGCACTTTATCAACATAGGTAGTGCATGGTGCACTACCTCTCTTAAAAAGCAATCTCCAACAACAAGTTGTTGAAAATCACCCCAAGGTCTCTTGAGTGTTAGGTCATGACTTGCATGGAGTTTCTTTGTTGGTTCGATGATATCTTTCTAGTAATCATAGGGCAGATTTATGGAGTTAAGTTGGAGGGAAGTCAGATCTTAAAATGGAGTTCTGGTGATGGGAAGTTAGTGCATGGTTGCTGCAGGTTCAAACAACAGTCTTAAATTTTTATTTCAGCTTTAGATTTGGCTTTACAATGTGCAATGAACCTTAGTTTAGGTTACTTAGAAAAAAAGGAAAAGGGGCAGGGAGGAAAGGAGGTTCCCAAATCTGAACTAGCAATGAATAGTGATCATGGAAGATCCTACTGCAAACAACCTTCCTAAAACTAAATTCCACTTAACTAGATTACTTCACAGTCTCATGAAATTAGTGCAAGCTTCTAAGGACTACATATATTCAACCATTCATTCACCATACACATGAATAAAAGATAGAGATTTAGTGTAGCTTTTAGTTTATGTCCAAACTAACTTTACACAATTGTGTATCATCAATAAACAACAAAAAGTATGGACAAAGAAGGTTTCCAACACAACAAAATTCTTCAAAACCAATGAACAACATTAACTAATCTACTAACAACATGCAAATATCATAAACAACAAAGTAAATCTACTCAAATTAGCTAACTATGGGAGAAGAACCATGTAACATGTAGTTGAAACTCAAGAATCCAACAAAAGTCAATGAACTTCTATTTAAATTTCAGTAGCATGCCTTTACAAAAACTCAACTCTCTTTGAAAGTGAGAGGAGAACCCCTATTTATAGTGTTTAAAAAGAAAAATGAGTGGTTAGGATTGATTTGCATTGTGTGGCCAAGATTCACTACAAACTATGGTTTCACCTACCCCCAAATATATTACAATTTAAAATTACATTTTGTCTTCTAGCATATTTTGTCTTCTTGTGGTAGCACTGTAGCTCTTTTGTCTTCTAGCCGATTTTCTTTTGCTGCAACTACTCTGTGAGGAACTCATCATCTATCAAAGGATTTCCTTCACTTTTCTTGATGGTGGCGTACTCCACAAACCTTAGAATCAGTGCTTGGAGCTTTTTCCATTCCAATATATCTAATTGGATCACTTGAAAGTTTAGCCTCCTTGATTTGCTTGTGATAGCATCCCAATCCTTATCATATTTTGGTGTGTTCTTTACTACTTGCTTGGATTGAGCAAAGGTTCATGCAACAAAACCCAAGAAATATGACATCATGGCATTTGTGGTTCCATTTTCTATTTTCTTGTGGAAATATGGCTTCAATTTCTCAGCATCCAATTCACTAGCGGGCACATCAAGATCAGTCATCATTTTTAGATATTCTTCACATGTTGTCCTAATTTCCTTGACCTAATCAATGTCAAGTTATGCCTCATGAAGCACTCGTTCCAACACTTCCTTCCTATGATCTAGGCCCAACTTCCATGTTTCCACAAGCCAGTGGTCATCTTTTACCAAGGCAAGCTCCTCCCAGGATTTATCTAGTATCTTGAAAATAGCCTCAAGTTTGGGATACGTGATCTTGTATGACTTGGGAAGTTAGTGCAGAACTTCCTTATTCCCTTGAGTATCTTTTGCACTTCAAGGAAATTTTTGGTTGTTCTAATAGCATGACCTATGCCCATGTTTTTGTTGTAGAGGACCTACCGGAACCAATCCTCTATGTCCTTCATCCAATTATTTCTCTTCTCCAATTGGTCAATGTGGTCCTTGGATAATAGTTGTGGCAGTGCATAGGATGTAGTAGGGAGCTCTTCAACTGATGACTATTGTTGGATGTATGTTGTCAAGTCAGCTACTTGTGCCTTCAACTTCTCCTTGGAGGTCTTGTCTTTGTTCATTTGATGCACGATAGTGGTGGAGAACCCTTGGAGATGGTCAATATTTTGCTCTCTTGTGGCTATTCCTAGATCAAGGGTGGATACATTATAGCTCACCCCTTCTTCTCCCACAACTGGGGTGACAATTTGCACCATTTTGGATCCAAACACATCCATTGTCAGCTGAGATCTAACCTTTGTCTTTTTCTCTTTCTTCGTGCTTATTTGGGCTCAAGCCAAGTTTGCCTCTAGCCTTGCCCTCAAATCCTTTAGGGTTGGGGTTTTCTTTTCTAGCTATTTTTGAAGCCATTTGGGCATATGAGGTTCTCCTTTTGGTGATTCATGATCACCTTCTTCCTCATGGGTGTGTTGGATTTCAATTTCTTTGCTCCTTAGAGCCTCTTGTTCCTTCTTTTCTCCTTCTTCATCATCAGAATCCTAGATGAAAATGGTTACTTTTCATGGGGACTCAATGGTTGCATGTTCTTTGGGGTTGTCCTCCCCTTCAGTGGTTTCCTATTCTTCTTCTCGGTCATGCTCGTGTTCTTCATGGTGTTTTGATTTTGGGCTCTTTTGGGTTTTAGTATCCTCTTCAGGTTTATCTTCTTTCTTTTCCTCTTCTTCACATTGTTTGGGGCTTTTGTCACATTCCCTAATTGGAGGTTCAGTATACTCCTCCATTCCCTCACTCGATTCCTTTTCTTCCTCATTAGGTTTCCTCTCTACTTCCTCTCCAACATTCTTAAGCTGTTGATCCAACTCCTCCTCTAACTTTGTGTCAAAGGTTTCCACAATATATTTGGCACTTGGCTCCTCAGTGTCTTCCTCTAATGACTGTGTTTCTTCCTCCTCTCCCTCACACACCACTTTACCAATTGTCAGATGCTGGTACTAAGGGTACTCATGGTAATCATTTGCATTCTCTTACATTTCTTTTGTAGCTTCCCTTTCTTGTCTCTCTAATTCTTCTAATATTTCCATGGTGACCTTCATCTCTGGTGGTTCAGTTGGAGGAGTATGGATAGGAAGATTGGCAACAAATTATGCCAAGGTAACTTGTATGGTTGGGTTCATCAACACCCTAGAAAGCTCTATAGGAATGTTTTGCATGTGGCAAGAGAAGGCCTCTGGGAGAACGAGGGCGGGAATTGGCATTGTTGTCGGAGACATGGAGGAAGAGGAGAGAAGAGAGGTAGTGGCAGAAGAAGAGTCTATTATCATTACTTGTGTAGTGGGTGGGGTGTAAGCAAGGTGGACGAAGATATCCACTACAAGTGGGGAAGTAGTAACCGTGATACCTTGATATTCTATCCTACTCTAAATGTGCAAAACAACTTTAAAATGTGAATGACAAAATACCAAGGACACCTCAAGATTAGCCAAAAGATTGATACAACGAAAAGGAATGTAAATAAAATGAAACACAAATAATTTTACCTCCCTTGTTGATATCTCTTTGATTGGCCCTTGCTTGGAATTGATTGTGTGCTCCTTAGATGATTGCTTGAGTGATTAAATGCAAGATTGGATGTGCAAATGATTTAAAAAGATGGCTAGATGATGGTAAAAGATTGAGGATTCAAATTGGCAGCATGTAGTTATGAAAATGCAAAGTGTTGAAAATTCCCTTAAGGAGGGAGTATTTATAGGAGAATTTGAATTCTCTAGAGAATTCAATGGTCAAGATTGATCCAACAAGGCCAAGATGAAGGGCTATGGTGGGTTGAAAACCCACAAGCCCTCACATCTTGACATGTGGAGGGTGAAGTGGACAAGAAGATATGAGGTGTAAGTGAGTTGTCAAGGAGGTACATGAGGTGGAAAAAGGACATGCACCTTGGGGAGTGAGAAAATTTCCACAAAAAGGGATTTCTTGTCCCCAAGTGGGAGTGAAAGGGACATTTGAGGAATTTTGGAATTCCTCAAAAATCTACATGGGAAAAGGAAAGGTGGTTGGGGAAATAAGTGTGAATTAAAAATTCACATTCCTAGAAAGTCTAAAAGATAAAAGATGGGCTCCAAAAAGGTGGGACTTGGTCACATGTGGAGATTGTGACAAGTCAAGGTTCTAGAAGCCTTGGAAGAATGGAATGTGAATTAAAAATTCACATATAAAGGAGATAAACCTAGGACAAATAAATGTGAATTAAAAATTCACATGGGAAAGGGGGTCAATATCCAAAAAGGAAAAATGGAAGAATTGACCAAAAAGTGGTGCTAAATTTGGCTAATGATCTTGGTTAAGGTTGTGCAAATATTGGATTAGGCTAATTAATGGAAGATTAAAGGCAAGTGGCAAATGTAGGAGGATGTGACATTAATCTCTAATTAAGAGAATGCACATCATAATCATGAATTAATTAGATTAATTCAGATTAGAGCAAGGTTATGGAGGATGTGACAAGGAGAGAGAAAGTAAGGAGTTTTAAATTGATTTTAAATCAAAAAGGGGAAAATGACTAAATTAAATAAATTAGCGTATTTATTTAATTTAGAGAGGAATAAGGTGAAAGATAAAGTATTAATTATTAAATTAAATACTTTACCGTTATGAGGCCAAAGGTATAATATTAATTTAATAAATTAATATTAGTATGGTAGACGGAAATGTGGTAAATTTAATCATATGGAAGTGATTAAATTTAGATGTCTACATTTTGCCCCTCTTCGAAATATTGTTAGGATAACAGTGTTTCGAAGAAAAATAAAATGCGAATGAGGCAAGAGATGAGGGATGGTGATGCCCCTGGCGTGAAAAGGTTAATGATGTCCCAATGACCGAGTTGAAGGAATGGAGGAATAGTAAGAGGGTATGCCCCCTCGAGAGGGCGGTTGGGGAAGGAAAAAGGGGTCCCCGGACGACATCTCAATAGGAAGAAAAGAATGATACCGTTGGATAGAGCTCAGAAAACTAAGTAATTTTGGTTTTTGAATGGAGGTGATCTGATGCACGGTTTGCAAATGGCAGCCTCAGAAAGTTTGGGATTAGTTAGAGGGATAAAAAGTTAAATAAAAGGTAAAAAATACCTTTTTGGAGGAAGGGGGGTTAAAAAGGTAATTTGAAAATCACCTTGGTCATTTTCACTGTAGCAGTTGAGAGAAAGAGAGGAGAAGAGTGAAAACCAACGAGGAGAGACGATGCCGACAGACAATGACACTGCGATCGTGCACCGGGCGGACGGAGTACGGGCAATGTACAGCGGGGGCGCGGGCGGACAGCATGTGAGTAGCAAGAAAAACCCTCCTATGTGATTTACACATTTTTTTACGTAAAAAATTTAAATTTGAAAATGTGGCTTTGGTTGGGGACAAAAATTAGCAAAATGGGTGCACATTAATTTACGTTAAAAAGGGGCAAATTTAGGAGAAAGTGCAGGGGGTTGTGGGTTGGGGAAGGGGGCCAGCGAACGTCGGATCGGGATGGAAGGTGCCCCCACGCCGGAGCCGCCCCATTGGCCAGGGTGGAGCGGAGAGACGAAGGGAGGCAAAAAAGAGTAAAAAAAATAAGAGGAACGAAAAAAGGACTAATGGTAAAATGTGCATGCATGCAGAGTTTTGAGCGATTACAAGTGCACGAGTGGCGGTCGGAGGTGATGGTGGTGACGAGAGCCGCGATGAACGGGGAGGACCAAGCGGCATTGGATCATGCAGGGTTGGGGCATTGTGTGCAGTTTCTAGTGGTGAGAGCCCATTCGACGATGCTGATAGCATTGATAGAGAGATGGAGCTCAGAGACATCGACGTTCCATCTTCATACAGGAGAGATGACCGTGACATTAGAGGACGTGTGGCATATTTTGAGACTACCGATTGCCGGTCGGTTAGTGAGTGAGGTGGTGTCTACAAGGGCAACGTTAGACGAGACGTTGAGAGTTTTGTTTGGTGATGTGAGGCTACCCCTGGTGAAGGGGCAGTTGGATTTGGACGAATGTTTGATGATAGGGGTACCAGCTTTACCATTATTCTTGTGTGGATTGATTAGTGGGATACTGCTACCAGATCGGAGCGGACGGACATGCAGCCTGTGGTATATGGAGGTGATCCACCACATTATTGAGTGGCGGGGGGGGACCGTTTTCATGGGGTTCTTGTGTATTGGCATAGTTATACAGGGATATGCACGAGATCTGCTATCAGGAGATCTCGAGTGTGACACATGGGACATTATTGCAGATTTGGGCATAGGAGCATATTGTCGTGACTAGACCGGTAGTGGTGAGAGAGGGGACAGCGGATGACCGCGAGCCCGTGGCTTGGGAGTATGGGGAGGAGAGAGGGTTTATTTTCCGCTATGAGATGCTGGGTGATATGGAGGGGTGGAGGAAGGCATTGGATGATCTGCGTTCGGGGGAGATAGAGTGGCGGCCATATAAGTTACGTCAGTTCAGGGGATGGTCAGATACGGGGAGGCATGAGGGATATTTTCTTAGTCGATATTTTATTATTGGTACTCTACCACGCATAGTAGAGTCTCATTGACCGGACAGAGTGTTGAGACAGTTTGGAAGGATACAGGATATCCCGATGGCACCCATCTTGTATCGGCAGTATAGCAGAGAGCTGCCATGGGGAGGTCGCATATCACCAGCGATGGCCAGGGCATCATGGATGGCAGCAGGACATGAGGCTTATCCAGGGAGGACAGGAGGAGAGCAGGTACCAGTGGTGACTGAGAAGTATCAGAGGTGGTTTCAAAATAGGTTATGGGAGAGGATTATTCCTATACAGCCTATGTTGAGGGTAGCAGGTGTCGGACCAGTGGAGGAGCCTGAGAGGGATGAGAGAGAGCCGGTAGGCAGAGCTGGGAGGAGGAGGAGGAGACATCAAAGATGAGACTAGAGAGAGGGTCGGCAGCGGGAGAGGGGGGATGTAGAGGGTCAGTAGCAGGAGAGGGAGCGGCCATAGAGAGCCCAGGAGCAGAGGGTGGATAGAGAGGGTCAGCAGCAGGAGAGGGGGCAGCCACAGAGAGCCCAGGGGTAGAGGGTCGGTAGAGAGGGTCGGCAGCGGGAGAGAAGGCAGCCACAGAGAGCTCAGGGGGAGCAGAGGGTGGAGGTGTTGGAGGTGGATGATATGGAGGAGGTGGAGGTGGTAGGTGCGAGGGGTGCTGCAGAGGAGGGAAGGAGACAGTTTGTGATCGGTCGGCATGGGTAGCCATGGCGATTGCGGGTGCGGCCATCGGTAGAGAGTCATGAGGGGCATCAGGAGCCGGAGAGCAGAGAGGGGGAGGAGGTGAGGGTAGCATCAGGAGAGGAGAGGAGGTCACCACGACATCGATTCATGGTCGAGAGGCAGGGAGAGGCGAGATGATTTCGGGTTCGCCGGATTGTGGAGGATCAGGAGGAGGGACATGAGCAGGGGGATAGGGAGCAGCCAGCAGGTGGGGAGGAGGGGTTAGAGCAGGTGGTTGGGGAGGGGGTGGGAGGATGATGGGGATGATGGGATAGAGCGAGTGGTTGGGGAGGAGGATGTGATGGATGTAGACAGAGATGTGGCGGTGGAGGATGTTGCGGGCTGACCTTAGCGTTAGTACCTGTACTAGAGGACCCCCATTATATAAGCGGCGGAGGTGAAATACTGGATGCCATGACGAGAAGTAGGGCCTGGTGGCTTCCTTGGAAGTAGGCGAGAGGCCACTGATAGGTATAGCCTTGTACTTTCGGCTAGGCGGGCGATGAGGGGAGGCAGGCATGGTGGGAGGTGAAGGATGGGGGAGTTGACTTCGAGATGACATGAGACCTTGTGACAAATTGCGAGCGGAGGGTCATGGTTTCTGAGGCCGGAGGAGTCGAGAGAGAGGATAGGCAGGGAGTAGATCAAGGAGACGGGGTGCACTGAGTCGGCGGTCAGGATCTTGACGAGTGGGATGAACTTGGACAGGGGGCCGTGTCTTGAGGCAAGCACTTGGAGATATGGGATTGATGGGGAGAGGGGTCGATAGCTGAGTAGAAGTGAGGCATGGATTACAGGCCCGAGAGGACGCAACATAGGTCTGAGTCTGGTGATGGAGGCGGAGGATCTTGACATGGCTCTGAGGTGGCTCGTGGGCAGAAGTCTGAGAACGTGCGGAGGGGGAGAGATGAGGCAGTAGCAAAGGTAGCGACTCTCCAGAGAGAGAGGGATTCGGTAGAGCTGCGGGCACAGGATCTCCAGAGGGATAGAGATGCAGCAGTAGCTTGGGCACAGGGGGCTGAGAGGGAGAGGGATGCAGCAGAGATGCGGATGCAGGCCCTATAGGCAGAGAGGGATGCTGTGATGGCTCGTGTTCCGACAGGTCAGGGTGTGGGTGGGATGCCCGGAGCAGATGTGCAGATGGTGGAGAGAGAGAGGGATAGATTACAGGCGGAGTTGGCATAGTGTCGGTTAGCTCAGGAGGCCTAGGAGCAGGAGAGGAGAGCTATCAGCAGGGATCGAGACAGATATCGGCAAGAGCGGAATTCTGCTCGGGTACAGGTTGCGGAGCGAGAGGAGAACGCAAGAGAGGCAGGATTTTGGATGGCCGCATACTACCATTCCATTCCAAACCCGTCTCAGCGGTTATTCTATTATACCAGGCAGACACCTCAGATGCCAGCACCATCTCAGTCATTGGGGACATGGACACATGGTTTTAGTGATTCACCAGGTGTTTCACCAGGCAGAGGAGCAGGACCTGAGTCTCCACAGAGATCAGATGTGGGGAGTTCATTTGGGAGTTGACAGGCTACTGAGTTTTTGATAGATGCAGGATGGAGTGTATAGGATTTTTTGACAGAGATCAGAGATGTTCTATATCTTTGGATTTTGTATTTTGTGATATATGATGGACATGTGACAGCCATTATATTATTTTGATATGAGACACCATGTAGTATGTTCCTGTTGATGATGGATGATTATATGCATGTGTATATGGTTCTATATGTTTATGTGGATGGATGCATTGGTTTATTTATGCTCATGTGTTGGGTTATTTGCATGGATGATTGGAATATGAATAATTTTATATGGATGATCATGCTTATGCTTATTTATGCTTATGCGTTGGTTTGTTTATGTTTATGTTTATAATATGAGATGTTCATGTGGATGAGTGGATATATGTATTTATGGAATGTGGATGATTGGATTTTGTATGAACCTTTTATATATGTAGGATGTGATGTATTATACGTCTAACACTTTGTGATGCAGGTGGCGAAGTATGTATGGACCTAACATGTGATGATGCAGGTGGTGATGGACCTAACATGTAATGCAAGTGACGATGGATGTATGGCATAGTATTTTTTTGTAATTTTAGAGGAGGTGACACATGACCATAAGTGCCAATATGACAATGGGTTGGTTGTGAAGATGGATGTCATTTGGCATCTGTCAAAAATTATCAATATCCTGAGAAGAAGGGCAAAGAATGAGGGAAAGTATTTGCACAACCAAAACCATAGGGGGAGTGTAATGCAATGAGTATGAAAATGCAATCCTAATTCAATTTGCCATCTTTGGAGCACTGATTTTTGCTATAGCATAAGACACGATACACCAAGGTATAGAAGACCAAGGTAGATTAGTGTCTAATGCATGAGACATACACGCCAGACAAGAAAGCTATCCCAATACCCCAAAGTCACGAAGACCTTGTTCGGGTCCAGTATTGAGATAAGCACAAGTATGAAAAGATGCCCCAACATAACACAAGACCACTAAGATCCTGGTGGGTACTATGTGGGAAAACCGAGAAGACACAATCAAGATGTGCCCCTATGTAGACTAATCAAAACACGCCATAATATGATGGATTATGGCGGTCTTGACAAGTGATTATAGGGAGCTCAAATGATAAACAAAAACCAAAAGCATCAAAAGATCGCAATCAATTTCAAATGTCCATTGCCATAGGATCAAGGGGATGGATGGAAGTGATGAGGCCGGTTAGGAAGGATGTATCCTATTAAGACCTATGATGGATGCTAAGCAAAAAGATCGATATGATGCAGGATATTCAGAACTGATTAGATTTGATGATACAAGTGGATCTCATTTGTTAAGAACCAGCGAGATAAGGGCATACCTTGATGACACGACACAAGGGAGACAAGACACAACCTAAAGACCTAGGGGCTCGGGGGCCGATCAAAGATTAGCCTTGCCTATGTGAAAGCGCAGAGCCCTCATAGTTCATGGAAAAAGACCATGGATAAAGCAGAAAGAAGACAATGGTGACCGATGATGAAGGACACAACAGGCGACAGATCAATGCCCCGGGGGAGGATCAAATATCAACCTTGCCTACGTGAAAGCGCAGGGGCAATGTAGTTTGACAAAGGAGGAAAGTGACGCAAGAGTATGAGATCTAGATGGAGATTGACATGATGGATGATCCTATATGACGACACATACCGAATGAAAGATATAAGCTCAAAGTGGGGTATAGAAAAGCTCAGGATGAGGGATAGGTAAGATGAGTCATCCAGTGCTCAATCAACAAATACCAAACATCCTGGGCTGATGTGGGTGGGGATGAAAGGGTGGATGAAAGCACAAAATAACTAGGATGCCAGGTAGATAATGATTAAGCCCTTTATGGATGATGCCTGCTGACAGGTTTTCACCATCCATACTTATCTGAGGCACCACCAAGAAGTGATTTTCACCATAGGACGGATTTATTTTTCTTTACTATTTTTGGATTTCTTTATTTTTTATTTATTTTTGATTTTTTTGATTTTTTTGATTTTTTTGATTTTTTTGGTTTTTTGATTTTTTGATTGGGTAGATCAAGCGGACTTAAACGTAGAACCTTTTCAGATGAAGAATATTGATAGGCTCGTCAAGGGGAGCCCCTTCCATAGTAGTCAACCTGTAAGCTCCAGATCCATATTTGGCAGTGATGATGTACGGCCCTAGCCAATTTGCCTCAAACTTGCCTTTCTTGTCACGGTCTTGCTGAGTGTGGTGATTTTCCTTAAGAACAAGTTCTCCAACCTGGAATTGTCTAGGGCAGACCTTTTTATTATAATGATGCTTGAGAAAGTTCTGGTATGCTTGTAGGTGGTCATAGGCCCGTACTCTTCATTCATCTAGTAACTCCAGCTGTGCAAGGCGTGCAACGCGAGCATCTTCTTTGCTGATGAGGTTCTTCAAAGAAATTCGCAATGAGGGGAGCTCAACTTCGATTGGCAAGATGACTTCTGCACCATATACTAAAGAGTAAGGGGTGGCTCCTGTTGGGGTGCGGATGGAGGTGCGGTATGCCCAGAGGGCGGGATGAATGTGAAGGTGCCAATCTCGTCCAGTGTTATTGACAACCTTTTTGAGAATGCGGATGAGGGTTTTGTTGGTCGCTTCCGCCTGACCATTACCCTGGGGGTAATACGACGTTGACCAACGGTGCTGAATATGGAAAGTATCACATAGGTGTTTCATGGCTTGGTTTTTAAACGGCTTTCCATTATTAGAAATGATGGTGGATGGGATACCATATCTGCAGAGGATATAGTAGAGGATGAATTTAGAAATCTGAGTACCGGTGATTTGTGAGAGTGGCATTGCTTCCACCTATTTGGTGAAGTACTCAATTGCAGTGACGATGAATGTATGGCCGTCGGATGATGGTGGGTGAATCTTGCCAATCAAGTCAAAACCCCATTGAGAAAATGGCCAAGGTGCTAGGAGAGGCTAAAGATCTTGTGCTGGAGCGTGAATCAAATCCGCATGTTGTTGGCATGGAAGGAATTTCTTGACAAAATCACAAGCATCGTGTTCCAATGTAGGCCAGTAATATCCAGCCCGCAAGATTCTTTTGGCCAGAGCCATACCATTTGAGTGAGCCCCGCAAATACCACCATGTACTTCTGTTAGTACCGTTTGGGCCTCAGTCTCATTCAGACATCTCAGGAGGATTCCATCATACCCACGATGATAAAGCGTATCACCAACGATGATGTATCGGGATGAATGATGGATAAAGGATTTACGTTGGTTGTGTGTAAGTTCTGGGGGTATGGTATTGTCACGGAGGTAAGTATATATGTCATGGTACTACGGGGAGGCAGGACCTACAATATCGCACACCATGTCAGTGTCAAGAACATCATATATAGGGATTAACAGTTGTTCGACAAGAAACTCACACTCTGTTGATCCTTGGGCATGTCAATCAAAGAACCAATTGTGGCCATGGCATCTGCTGCTTTATTCTGCACCCAAGGGATTTGGTCAAACTGTATGGAAGTGAAATATTTCTTGAAATCGTCCACCATGCGTTTATAGAGTAACAGTTTATCATCCTTTGTGAGGAATTCATCATTAACTTGTCTGATAACCAGCAAGGAATCCCGAAAGACTTTCAAATGTGTTATGTGCCACTGTTTTGCAATTCTAAGGCCGGTGAGGAGAGCTTCATATTCTACCATATTGTTGGTATAGGGAAACGCTATCCTAAATGATTTTGGGATGTAGTCACCTTGAGGGGTGACTAATAGAATTCCTGCTCCAGATCCATTATGGGTGTATGAGCCATCGAAATATAACGTCCAAGTCGGTGCTTCTGTCAGTGTATAGATTTCTTCATCCAAGAATTCAGTGTCTAAGGGGTAAGCATCTGCCAATGGTGCTTCGGCCAATTGATCACAATAACTTGTCCTTTTATGGCTTTGCGCTCTACATACTCTATGTCAAATTCACTGAGGAGCATGACCCATTTGGCCATGCGGCCAGTCAAGGTGGTTCTAGATAACAGATACTTCAAGGGATCAATTTTAGCGATTAACTTGACTGGGTGACTGAGCATGTAATAGCGAAGTTTCTGTGTACTGAAAATCAGTGCTAGGCAAGCTTTTTTCATAGGAGAATAATTTAACTCATAGCCAACTAGTGTTCGGCTGATGTAGTAGATTGCCCTCTCCTTGAGTGACTCATCATGTTGTCCCAATAATGCCCCCAGTGCGACTAAGGTAGTAGAGATATAAAGCAGGAGGGGTTTTCCTGGAATAGGCGGCATCAAAATTGGTGGATGAGCTAAATATTCCTTGATTTTATCAAAACCCATTTGACACTGTGCAGTCCATCAGAAGGTGGAATCTTTCTTTAAGAGATGGGTAAATGGCTGACATTTATCGACAAGCTGGGCTATAAACCGACGGATGGACTGCATTTTTCCTTGGAGGCTTCTTAACTGCTTTAGATTGCGTGGAGGCGGCATGTCCAGAATAGCCTTTACCTTGGCAGGATCAACTTCAATACCTCTACGAGAGACTATGAAACCCAGCAATTTCCCTAACGTGACACTAATG